>CABFPE010000318.1:46596-57762 GCA_900660155.1 Hofstenia miamia
CATCCCGTGTTTCAATTGGCTTGCCGTCACCACATTTTAGAACTAATTTGTGCATCAATTTGCAAAAACGTTTTTGGACAGGCTACCGAATCCCCACAAGAACCGCTTTTCAAATAGTTTGCTAAAAACTGGACTGCAATCAACAAATCAAGTTACGAAATATTTACATTTAAATCAAGACGACTTCAGAGGATCCAAGAATCAACTCCGCATTTTTTAAAAGATTGGATTACCAACGAAAAATCTTCTAGAGAAGATTACAAGAAAGTAGTTGAGCTGGCAATTTTGTTTCTAGGTGGAGCTAGCCGCACTGCAACACCTTTTTGTTTTAAAGCTCCTGGTGAATTTCACCACGCAGGGTGGATGGCCAAATTAATATATACTTTCAAAATAGCTCTCTTCCACCATCAACTTTTGGAAATTGGATTCGCAGATGAATTATTTTTGAAAAACGTCAGGTCGTTAGCATCATTTCTTTTACTTTTTTACCTATAGAGCTGGTGTACAACAAGCGATGTTGCAGATGCTGCAATAAACGACCTTCACATGTGGCAAGAGCTTGACAAGATAGAGTTCTGATTCAAGAACAATTGCGTCGTACCCATCGTTTTATATACACTTTGCCACGTTTGCCCAAGAAAAGTTTAAAAAACCACTTGTGGTATCTTAGTGAACGTCATGTCAGTTTTGCATTTTTCAGCGACAAATTATCGCCAACTGAAAAACTTGCAATGTGGAGGAAATTGAAAGCTTACAAAGGAAAACAGAACAATGGCACCAGCACCATAGGCCAAGGCTTAGTAAAAATGCCTGAGCTCAAAAAGACAACACATTTGCATGATTTAATTGGCCAAGATTCGCACACGCTAATAAACTTCTTTCCAAAATCGTCCGTTTTTTTGAGCGAAATCCTAAGGTTTGGCCTCAAAGTCCCGAATACACCTCAACACAAAATTTAGTCAAGAAGTTACTTTACATAAACGATCCTGCTGAACGTGCGTTGTCACTGGTTACGACTATACATTTTTTAGAATCGGCTCCAAAGTTGAGTGACCACCAAGAGTTGTTAGCTACTGTTAGCCATGCTTATAAGCAGCAGCTACGAAAGTATACTGAAGCTACTGGACACTCTGATAGCACAAACAAACTTGTTCTTCAAACTTTTCAGTTTGACTAAGGTACTGGACCTAGAAACTGAATTGAGATTAAGGTTTACTGTACCTCAGCTATCAGTAAGCTATTGCATATGTTGTTGTGTTTGTTGACACTCTGTACAGTACAGTGCATTATTGTGAAACCAAATTAGAACTTCTAAGCGAAGACAACTAGACGCAATAATCTTGGTGCTGGCAATATCATTTCAAAATAACTTGATATTTATTTTTCTGATAAAATTAAAACTAGTAGTATTTTGTAGTAGATTTACTTTTTTTGTACAAAACACTTTGTTGAAACTACCTAAAATATCTGTTCGGAATTTTACGTCTTGTTAGGCATTGGCATAAAATATTTTGCCTACCAATTTTTTACGTACGTATTTTGGAATTTATTTGTTACGCATTATTTTGTATCTTAGTAACAATGCCACAAAACCGTTTTAAGACTGGTATCATTGCTTATTAATTGTGATAATCTCGATATTTGCGAAAAAAAGGGTTTTATGGCAATATCTCAAAAATTTGAGCATTTAGCCTGCATAAATGTATTAAAGTGAGATAGGAAATCATATCTTCTGCTTCGAATAAGCCATCAACCAGGTTTCTATGTAAATTAGTTTTTGAGATATGCGATTTTCGGATTATTTTCAGCGGCGGCTCAATGTCGAAAACTTAACTCTCAAGTCCAGGGCGTCAAACGACATTGGATTTCAAAAATATTTCAGCACAAATGTTTTTTCACCAAAATGCAAATTTGTGCCAAGTTATAGCAAAATCGGAGAAGGTTGGGTTTTTTTGGGACACCCTACTACACAACCTGCGAGCAATGTTTTACAGTGTAAATATTTTAATATTTTATACCTAATATGTACCAGCCTAAACCATAAACTATCTTATAATTACCTAAATATTATTTCATTACATAATTCGTCAAATTTGACCCCTCGGCTGTTTAAGTAATAGAAATTAGGTGGCTGTTCTAGTGTTAAGAGGAAGTTATTCCTCTTAAATCGTCCTATTTGTCTCATTTTGTCAACGTTTGATTTCTAGATCAAGCTTCAACTCGGTAGTAAAATATATTCGATTTTTAAATTTTTGGCAATTTCAAAGATCATTTGATCATGTTTAGATATTTCGAAAATTGAAAATCTATTATTGTAAATCTATTTGTAAGTTAATTTTATTTGTTTTGAGCTATTGTAAATTTTGTTAGCGGCATTTCTAAAGTTCGAAAATGTATTAGAAGTATCAATTCCATTTAGCGATTTCTTTTAAGGAAATGTTTGATGTTGTTTTGGATCACAATACCCTCGATGAAGCATGTCTTCATTTGTGTCAGTATCTTGAGCAATACTGGCGTGCTACACATCCACCCATTATTGCTAAGCCACAACCGCCTTTGTCTATACAACCAGCTTCTCAAGAACAAGTCACAACTGCACCCAGAGAAAAGTCATCAGGTTTGTTTTATTGCATTTAATTTTCTGTTCGTCAGTATATAAAATATACAATATCAAATTTACAGAGTATTTCCGTATATTGGGCAGGTATAAAAATATTTTTTCAGTGAATGGTGTTCTGTGCTTAGAATCTAGATGGCATTAAAAATCCCCTTCTTCAACATAATTTCATTCCTACTAATGACAATAATGTAGCTACTCTGCGTTACATTCTGGAAATTAGTCATGATTTATGATATTTTCCGAGTTAATTGTTAACTAATATTAATGATTCGACTGGTTTTTTGTTAAGACCACTGCAAATATTAGGAATATATCAAATTGAGTACTTTTCTAATATATGCAGTTTTACAGAGTCTGTAGAAAGATCCGAACATGGAGACAGTCGTACAGATCGTCGAATTTATCGCGATTCTCGTGCTTCACAGCAACAGCAACAACAGCAGCACCATTCACATTCCGAGAGTCGCCGGCATCGATCGATGTGTGATCCATCTCCTCCTCGACGCAATACGGATGATGCCCGACGATGTCGATCAGATACTACTTATCAATCTAGCAGGTGATTTTATGAAAATGTTAATGTATTTTCCGACTCCCTAAAAATCGGTTATTTCTGAAATTTGTTTAGTGAAGTATGATTTATTAGTTACCAAATATTTTATTGGTTATTTTCTCAATTTTCGTTACAATGTTAATTTATGTTTGATCTTTAAAAATGACATTTTGATTTTTAAGTAGCAGCAAATCGGTTAAGTAATTCCTTTTGATTGCTGGATGGCTTGCGTGCTTAGTCCGTTTGCAACTTGCGTCTTATCATTATGTCTCCCCTTAGAACATGTAACTACAGTTGCATTCAATTGCTTTCAATTAAGTTTTATTACAAATATTGAGATTCAGGGATTAAATCACTAAATGTATGTCATATTTTCTGCGATGTTGCTTTGTTGACAATCTCCAATGTTTCCAAATGAAGAGCCAGATATATAATTTCAACCTTTGGTTTCTAAGAATATGTATGCTTAAACAAATTTTCCCTATTGAGTATTTAGCTCATAATATTGCCTTGTTTGATATTAAATGTATAATAATTTCCAAACCATTATCGAATTTTCAGTCTATCACATGTTTCAATTGTTTCACTGTTTTTCTTGCACATACTTGACCATTAATATGGATCATATGGGTACTCGTGATCTTTTAGAAGTAAAATATATTTAGAGTTGCCATTTGGTCATTTTAAGTGACTACTCACTTTTGCTCACTTTTTCGTCGTTTTTTCTTAAGGAGGGGCAACACCCAAAATATATTTTTGAAGCTTATTTGACCTTTTTAAGTGCTTAAGATATATAATATTGTAATTAAAACTACATAAACTTTCTTTCGCCAAAAATTTTGTTTAGTTTCTATAGGCAACAATATTAAAAAAAATTAGTAAAAAAAATTTCCCATAAAACTTTTTTGTTTATTAACCTACTGAGCCCAAATTAGTGGGATATGTTGCAGGTTGCTATATACACAATTGTATGTAATATTTTTTTATTTTATAAATTAGTTTTTTTCAATTTTTTCCTAACTTTTAACATAAAAAAATGAGAAAAAACATTCAACATGTTTCAAAAAGGAATTCCTTACATACAAATGAGGATACAAGTTCCAGAAAACTACAAAAAATTCATGTAAATATCTCTATAACTGTGGGAGGAGTTACAATTTTAACTTATTACTTCATCAAAAAAAAAGTATTTCGAGAAATTGCAAGATAAAGTTAAAACAGTGCTGCACCATAGATTGTACCCTCTTTGGCTACTTTTTGCTTTGCTTTTTTAACAATCCTGGCATCTTTGCTCTTACTTCTTTTCTAGCTTCTCAGGAGTCTTTTCCTGTCTTTCTTATAAAGAAAAGCCAATTAATTAAGTCAGAGCGCTCTCGTGAAAATGCACTAAAAGAGTCTATTTATCGGAAAACATGTAATTACGAACTTTTGTTTCTAAAAGAGCGAAGAGTTGGGCTTAAATTTATTTTTTATTGGCAAACATTTGTGATGACCTAAAATCCTTTGTTTCCAATATTTATTAATCATTTTGTATATTCTCAATCTTTATAGACCAAAACTTTCTATTCTCATTCAAACTTTCTTGCGTTCTCGGTTAGTTTTAATACTATCTTTCATATGTCTCTTACTCATTGTTATATATTATTCATTGAATTGAAAGTTAACACTGGGGCAGATTAAAACAATAATATTATTTACATATTGTATACAACGAATTGTTTTGCTGATGCTTTCAAATGGTCCATGTTAAGCCAGTTAAACAAAATCCTCGAGGAAAGGTAAATTGTCCAGTGTATGAAACACCGTCATAACATCGCAGACTAATTCACATGGTATGGACAAAATCTTTTTTGTAATTTAAAATAGAGTAAAAAGCGTGTTTCTTGTTGGCTTGCGTTTGCTTGATGAACAACAATGAAGCTTAATGTTAAACTACTAATGGATTGATAATGTGTTTATCAAAACATTAATTCCATTGTTAAATTCTTTGTTTTATTGTTGTATTAACTAAATGGAAATATGTGAAAAGTTTATTACCAAGCGTTGAAGAGGCTTTAAAAAGCTGTGCTTTAACGATCATTGCTATTTCTTTCGCGCACTGTTGTCGCTTATCAGTCAATATGGCTAGGGAAGCATTATTTCTCATTTAAGAAATAATTATAATTTTTTGAATTTTGGAATTATTCAGTATTTGGCCAAGCGTTCCATTTTTGCAATTTTTAAAATTATTTTTATTTCAAAACAAATTTCATTTTCTACGTTTTAGAAAATTAATTTCAAAAATTTGCATGTCAATTGCAAGTTACTGTATTCATCATATACCTATGAAAACCAAACGGGCAAAAATACCATCTGTTTTAATAATTGAAACAGATGATGATGCATACAAAGAGAAGATATTCTTTGTAAAGAGATCTTCGTATTTGTATACATATACTTTTAAAATAGATTAGGTGTTTATTTAATTTTTCATCATTTGCAATAACTAAGTAGGCGATTGTTTAAAAAATGTATCCTTCATGTCGCTTATTAAATTACGAAGGAATACATATAAAAGAAATATAATCCAAAGGCATTTACTATTTTGACGCTTTGTTCTTTTTAATGAAAGATTGTGTACACTTCACTTTGCAATTGCAACAATTAATGTTGAGATTACAGTTAACGGCATAGTTAATTACGACAATAGCATTATGTAATTATCTCAGGAATTCTACCAAGAAATAACTGTTGTTTCGAGTTTAGCTTTGGGTTTACTCACTACTTTAGAAATTACAAGTTACTATCTGTAACTATCCGGTAGTTCTATTTTTCATTGCTTAGAAATTGTTTTGGAAACGTTTACCTTTTGTTGTTAGATCCATGTGTCTAACTTGTGAACATTTGATACAGTAATTATCAAGTAAAGTGATTTTGCTGTTAATATTTTTTAAATAGCATTTTTTCATAGAAACAACATTCCATGTTTACAATTTAGACATTACAGTCGTCGTTCTCGAGATCCTCCAGAAGATGATGAAAGATGGCGGTACCGTCGTCACCCACCTCCTGAACCATCACCTCGTCGTTATCATCGACCTGATTATTACTGATCACTCACAAACCACAAGCTCGCAGCATGGTGCGTGCAAAGGTGCTATTAGTTTTTACTAGTTTTAGTTGTTTTATCAAATGGACCAAAGTGTTGGCAACAATTTGTTTATTTTATAATTATAATTTATTGATTAGAATATAATAGATTATCTCTTCACTTTAATTTTAGTTTAATATTTAATATATCGGTTTTGGCATTAATTATTAGCTTTTTCATTTAGTACTCCCAATATTCTCAACGCTATCTTGCTTAAGGCTCATCCCATAGTAAAGTGTCAGACAATTGCACTAGTTTTTGATATATTTCGAGCATTTTTCAAAATATTGTTTTTGAATTTCAGAAAAAGCAACTTGCTCTAATGTTTGAATGGCATGGTATACAAAATGCCACATGCAATTTTAAGCTTTTGTGAAATATGCGACACACAAAATGAATTTCTGTAAAGCGAATTTAAGCATTAATATTTAGCGATGTGATATAGCATGCTGCGAAAAACATGAGTGACATACACTACATGGAAAGATTTGTAGCTCTTAACTAGTGAGTTACGGAAAAATATCAAAATCAAACATGTTACTGAGCTTGCAAGCTACATCATCATATAGAATTTCATTCAATCATTACTCATTCCCGCGTAAATTGTTGTTTCGTTCATTCTTCAATGCGAAAACATGTTAGCCGATTTGTTACTTCAACAGCTCGTCGAGAAAAAGATTTATAACAATAAAACCTTGATTAAAATTACTGGTCTATCCGAGGCAAAATTCTATCGCAAAATGAAACAGCCGCGAGAGAAGGGTACGATAGAAAAAAAGGCAGTGACCAAGAAAAGTTATTGGGAACCTTGCGAAAAAGACAACTCAAATTACAATTAAAAATCCACTTTTATCGCATAGGAAAATTTGTCATTGATTGTGCAGAGAAGATAACATTTCAGTGCATCCCACCACTGTGCTCAGATTCCTGGGAAATAGTGGAATTATCAAGGAGAAACCCAAAATTGTGCTTCCAATCACCCAGACCCACAAGTCCAATCGACTTAGATTTGCTATGGACTGGAGATGTTCTCATTTTCAAAACTGGTTTATAACAGATGAATCTGTTTTTCAACTCTATAGAAACTCCATTCGCTAGTGGAGGTCCAAAAATTCTGCGCGGCTGAAAATTATGGTCCTAAAATTTCGATGGTTTGGGGAGCTTTATCTGCACGCGGATTTTATTTAAAAAATTTGGGTCAAGGGTCAATTAACAGTAAAGAATACTGCTAAATTGATAAGTTCTTGCCTTATGCCAGGGCACTTTATCCTGAGGGTTTTGTGCTCCAAGATGGGGCAACACCGCATACCTCCCGATATACGCGTGAATTTTTTGAGGCCAATTCTGTCCAATTTTTTCAATGGCCTGCAAATTCAGCAGATCCATCGCCGATTGAAAACGTGTGGCAAATCCTTAAGCACTATGTTGAGAAGAAAAATCCAAAAAATCTTAGAGAATTGAGGCTTGCTATTTTAGAATCGCAACATGAAATCACCCGTGATATGATGAAAAATTTAATTTCCTCAATTTCTCAGAGACTCGAGTTGGTATTGGCCAAAGGAGTAAAGCAAATTAAGTGATCCCCTAGCATCTTACAAAAATTTTTTTCCTCTTTTCGAAAACATGTTAAAATGTCCAACAATTCTATTTGTAATTCTAATTCAATTATTCATACTCATATTTTTTGCAGCATACTATATTACTGAGCGCCACTAACACAGTGCCTTTTGTTTATAAATTGGGTTTTTTTAGAAAAGTTCATGACTTTGCTGGGTAAGGCGCCTCGCGCACTAGTTATTTTTAATTTACGTAAATACGAAACTATTTAGTTTACAAAATAGAACAGAGCTTTCTTTACGTCAACGCGCACTAGCAATTAAATTACAGAAATTCCTGCTTGATCTATTTTCGCGTTGATTAAAGTGTTGACACATAAAATAGAACATAGTGTTTCTAAGATAAGATAAGATAAGATATTCTATATTTAGAGACTTTTATTTACAATTTCAGAAACTGATAAGTTCTCTAAATAGCGTCAATAATGTACAAAAATAATAAAAAGACATGAAATATATACAAGAAAAGCGTCATTTTAGGCTACGGATATTATAGTCTTGTAGTAGTAGTATAATCAGTATTATAAAATTTGTAGCCTACCCAAGCTTTTGCACAGATGAACTTTTGCTTTAGAATTAATTCCTTAACACGTTTGCGAAAGTGTTTTACATTTTTAATACATTTGGTCTCTTGGGGAAATTCATTCCATTGCCTTATTGCATTATTTATAAAAGAATTTCGCTTTATTTTAGATTTATACTTGTTTACAGCAAATCTTTTTGTTCTTTCGTTGATCTTGTTCGAAAATTCTGGGATTTTTATGCAATTATAGGGTGGAAGCAATTTTACAATTTTATAAAATTTAGAGGCGGTATTTATTTGAATTAACTGCTTAGGACTTGGGATTGATTTATAAATATATTTTTTTAAAGCACTAGATCTTCGTTTACAAACATTAATGGCCCATTTATATTGAGTTTCGAGCTTTTTAATTAGTTCTTCGCGTATGTTTGCAAATAGAATACTACTATAATTAAAGTGGCTAATTACCAATGAATGGAGAAGTTGTACAATTGCATTTTCTGGTAGTTGCCTTAGAACGCGGCCTATTGTTTTTATACCAATAGCAATTTTCTTTTGTAATGATTTAACATGTTCATTAAATAATAAATTTGAGTCAAAAGTAACCCCTAAATATTTAAAAGAAGTAACTTCGGAAAATATTCATTGGTTGGAAAAAACATGATATGATAAAACGTGTTAACAGTGTATATTAACAAAAATGAAATGTAGCCTTTGCATGATTATGAATTAAACATTGTACACTGTAAACAGTTGAAATGCTAGGAATTTTTATCAATAGGAAAAATATTTTTCTATGTATGTGCCATTAAACTTCAATTTAAATTGTGAACTATTTATAGAATTATTGTTAGATTTAGGCCTAATTAAGCAAAATTGAGTTTTATTCTTAATGTTGGTGAAGCAACATATTGTGCAAAAAGAGTGCAATTTTTTTCGAGAACTTTTATAGCGATTTCAGGAGACTTATGTGAACTAAACAGCATAGTATCATCAACATATTGTATAACATTACATGTGGCGTAATTGCTCAAAATATTAGTCATTATCACAAGGTAAACCTAATGTATGCAAATGCATGTAAGCATGCATAATGTCTTAACTACTTAGGTATATTAACAAAAAACATGTAATGAAATTAGCCACATAAATTAGTCAGTATAGCAAAATATGCAATTGTAAGCTGAAATGGCCCCAACATGTAAATGAAACATTGCAAAAATGAATCATTCCATAAATGTCACAAAAAATGATTTAGCCTGTAAATATTACAAACAGTGAATCACTAATTAAACTAGCTACTTGAAAATCCATTAGCAGTATTCTTAAAATGTCAAGTATGTGAGTCACTAATTAAAATGCTCCTTGAAATCCATTAGTCAGCTAAGTGTTCTTCACTGACCAGTAATTCTAAGCACATCCTCAGACTCAATAAGGCTTGAACAACATCTGACAAGGTGATTTGTGAGCATTTCTCCCTTATTTGACATTTTAGGTTTTTCAATGAAATTGGCTTGCCCATGTGAAATACGCAAAGTTTATCAAACCCATAACTGAAAATCGAGTAATGACAGTTCCGGAAAGCATGCAGGCCAGTGCTGGGGAAAGCCACGACCAATGACTTGATCATCTGTGAAAGAAGTTTTTAAAAAGTTTGTGACAATGTGGAAATGATGGGGTGGAGCACTATCTTATTGGAATATGGTTGAGCTGAATAATCTTTTATGCTTCAATTGCAGTACAATATTGTTTTTTTTAGCATAGTTACCTCCATTTATTAGATCTTCAAAAAACATCCATTACACACATAACTTTGGTGAATGAAGAGCCTTAGTAATTATGCATTGGGATTTTCTGTGGCCTATATAGGGCAATTCTGACGATTTATAACACTTTCCAATGAAAAATAGGACTCGTCACTCCATAGAATGTTGTGCCATAAATGTTGAGAGTCCAGCACCCACTGTGCCCAAAAGATATGTTGGGTTTTATCAATATCAGTAATTGTCTGGTGCAACAATATTGTGTATGGCTCTAAATTATATTGGTGGCGCATAATTTTATTAACATTTGTTTGACAAATACCAGTGAGTTTTGAAATTTTGGAGATAAGAAGAGAAGAGAAGAAGAAGAAAAATCTATATTCAGAAATTGTTTTAACAATAAATAGAAATACTGGTAAAAATTTTGAAAGCATTAAGAAAAGAAATACAAACAAAATAAAATATAAATGTTAGAACAAATTTGCGAAATCAACAATTATGCATAAATGTCAACAAATATTCATAATTGTTGATTTCACAACAATTTTACTTAATTGTTTACTGATTACGACAATTATGCATACTTGTCACTAAATCAACAATTATGCAAATTGTTAGTAGTATGTATTCGAGTTCAACCCGTTCCACAAATGACCTTTTGACCTTGGCGGGGATGTCTGTGATGTAATTATGTACTTTGGCCGTCTTTGTACCTCTGACGTCATTGGAACATATTCTCTTTTGTTATAATATTTTTTGTATAAAATGTAGCCAATTTGTTTTATTCATATTACATAAATAATTGACTGTGTATATTGGCGGGGGTGTATATCTGACGTCATGATGTGTTGACTGATTAAACAACTCAATCTATATATTCACCCAAATCGTGAGATAAAATCATTATTTTTCTTCTATGCAAATTGATTTTTCTTATGGCAATGTCTGTTGAAACCATAGC
>CABFPE010000318.1:74090-91086 GCA_900660155.1 Hofstenia miamia
AAATGGTTGAAATCGCCGCATAGGACAATAGCTTCCACATACTCGCGTTCATTCATGTTCTCGATTGTGTCGTTGATATATTCAATGAGCTGAACTTCATTCGTAGCATCCGGTAGATAATAAATCACGCAAATTACAAGCTTGAGGTTCTTGCAATGAACCCAAAGAATCTCGAAGTTTTGCCAGCCTTTCGGCCGCAGACACTCGCTAGAAATGTCCCGTGAGTGGTAAAAACAGACACCGCCCCTGTCATCTTGGTTGAATTTTCTGAGCTGCGATCATGCCGTATTATACTGTATCTCGGAATATGGATGTCATTCTTCTTAGACTGAAGCTTACCGACACGGAAAATATCAGTTAAATGGACAGGTTCCTCGGCAATAAATTCAAGTGCTTTTATGACCATTCTTTATCATTCTCCATCCGATTAGCAACCCTCTGGTCCACCGATTATGGATTCTAATACTGTAGTCAGGTACTTTATTAAGACCAACAGGTGTTGATTTCCTTTCAGTCAGTTCTGCAAGCGAGAAAGCAGATAGCGCAGAGTCATAAATATTTGATGAAAAAGCATTGTTTGTTTTCAATATTATTTACAGTATTTTCTTTATGGTTAACAACTTGTTTTAAATTGATGTTAGAAATAAAGGTAGATTTAGTTGGAATANGTTTGTTTTCAATATTATTTACAGTATTTTCTATATGGTTAACAACTTGTTTTAAATTGATGTTAGAAATAAAGGTAGATTTAGTTGGAATACATTTATTGCAGAGCCAACAAGATCCCGGAATTCTTCCCAATGTCTCTATGTCAATCTTGGAGAGATTTTCACATATACCATGATACCATTCACCACAATTATCACAAAGAATACCAACGTCATTATTCTTTATCTCACGATTGCAGGCTTCACATGTATTCATATTTGATGATGTAGTAAAATTGAAGTTAATTTACAATGTAAAAATTTTCAAACCATACAAGTTCCCACCAATAAAAATTTGAAAAAAATGAATACTCAGCAATTGCTCGCTTTAAACTCTTGAAAACAGACATGTACTACAAAAAGCTAAATTTATAGATTTTTCTAATGATAGTATATGTCTCATTTCTAGTTATTTGAATAATCGTATGCAACGAGTTAATCTTAATATATTTTTTCAGTTTGGGTTTGTCCTAAATATGATGTTCGGAGGTACAATTTTGGGTCCCTTCCTTGGTAATATTTACATAAATGAATGTGCGATTTAAAAACGTGGGACGATATACAGTATGCAGATGATGCAATATTATTTGATTCTAATAATCCCTGAAAATGTCATTCAAACCATCGAATAAAACATTACTTTTCTTGCTAAAAATTTTGTTTCTTTAAGACTTAAAGTGAATCCTTTAAAAATTCAATTCTGCAATTGGGCATACGAAGCGAATAATGAAAATCTCATCTTAAGCCACACCAATAAATATATGGAATGAATTACCAAAATGAATCAAGCAAATATATAGATGAAAAATTTCAAATTGATATTAAATAATACTTTTACATGTATAATATAAAAAGATTGAAATGATATGTTTATAAATTTTACAATCCTGGTTATCTTTTAATAGAACCTACATAGCGATATCCCAAGTTAATTATTACTATAATTATTGTAAATATTCCTCGTTTTGTTTAATTTTGTTTTGTATTTCTTTTCCCAACGCTTTCAGAATTGTTTCCAAATATCAATATAGCAAGCATTCATTGGTTATTTATTTTTCTACAATCAATTACGGAATATAGATTTTTCTTTTTCTATGCAATCTCATATCTCGAAGGACTAGTTTTGCATTATGTATTTTAAAGTTTCCGGGGAAAAAAATGAAAAGCGCTAGCATAATACACGAAATTAGTACATCAAAATGTTGGGAAAGAATCACACTTTAATATTTTCTCTGTGAATTTATAATAATGTTTTTACACGCTGAAAGTATCACCTTCAACATTGAATTTTTGATTGAAAATAGGAAAACATATTAATGATATTCCAAGTCAAACGCAGCTTATCTTACTGGATAAAGACCTTCATTTTTTAAGGGTAGACGTAATGTTGCTTCAACCCTCAGACCAATTAAAGTAGTCGACATTATACATTTGGGCTACTGTACTTAAATGTTTGTAAAAACATTTAAAGACGCTAACCTTTAAGATGTGCGAAAGGAGTCTAATTTTATTTTATTGCTCTTAGTAAAAATAAGAAATATTTTGTTCTTGCTTTTAGAACAATGGTGAAACATCTAGGAGAAAAACTATGTATTTCGAAGAGATTTTGTGAGCTTCAATTTCTCTACATGTGCGGCAACAATATTGCAATATTTCAAAATTGTTCTCACACTTTTAGCAAGTCAACTAAATCGCGGAAACGCTCTATATAATGATTTTTTACGGGGCTTCTAAAAATTATCAATTCACTATATAAATGTGTTCTTAACATTGCTATAAATTGCTGCAAAGTTCAAAACGTAATTACTAAAATAGAGCATTATTACATATCACACAATACTTTCTGTAAAATTTCTAAGTCATTGACTGTCTGATCAAATAATTTCACCACTTCAACACTTCTATGCAAAACAAAAGAACAATCAGTCCCACACAATTATCCGTGTTCAGTTTATGCACAGCAATGCAGTAACATTAGTAATGCCTTGCAAATGTGTTTATAGGCGGTTATAGATACAAGAAAAGAGAATTCGTATTGAAAACAAAAGGTAACCGCTTTTCGAACTTTCAAATACGAACAAATTTACAGTGACTAATTCCATTGGAATATGTCATTTATATTGGCCGCAAAAATATAAATCTATACGAAACTCAAAATTGTACATTTGCACCGAAGCACCAAATATATTGGTCAGGAGTACCGCAATCATCTATCGCTACAACCGCAGAACACTAGTAGAAGCATTAAATTTATCTCGAAATCCTTAGCTGGGAATGTGTAAACAAATTTCTGCATTTGACTTTAGAATGCAATCGCAGTTTCATTTAGCATCAAGAGACCTGCCTTGGCTCTTATTCAATGTGGACAATTATAAAATGCAAAATTTCATGCTGCAATAGAATTTTTTACTATAAATCGCAAGTTGTTAAACTTGGAATAATTAATGTTCCAAAACTTAGTTTTATATACAATCAGTCCTCAGTTCTAAGACGAATGACTGTACTCGATTATTCGTGAACATTTAAAGCTACCAGGTGTAGAAACTCTACAGCGGATAAACTCAACAGGTAAGTATCTGCTGTATTGTGCTTGGGGATTTTTAGAGAAATAATTTCAGAACTCGAGAATCTTCACAATTATATTAAAAAAAACCGCACGAAAGTGGGGAAGAGAGAATTAATGTAAAAAAACTTTAATTTTTACGCAAACATAACAGATGAATCCAGATGAGCACCTTACAATACGTGCCTAGGCTTAATAGAAATAGCCCAATTATTATTGCGAACTGAAATTTGGATAGTTGCTCGAGGCAATTATCACATTTCTGTTTGCCAAGCATTTGTAGCAAATCGAATTAATCTCACAAAGCTTTTATATGAATAAAGAAGAGTTCCAGATTATAATTCAGCCACTGCATGTCATGATTGCCAGTTATGCCAAAACTCATTTTAGTCCTTTACTACATGTTTTACTACTTAATAAATTAATGCAACAGAATTTCAGTATTTAGTGTGCATTGCGGGATTCTTGGCAAAACCTATCCTTGTTTGCACCAATCAGAGGATATTGAATTTGAAAATTCCTTCGAATTTTTGAATTCCATTTCAAGTGGCGTATTGTGTTTTGCATGTGATTATATTGATAAATTTTGTTATATAATTGTTTTTGATGTTTAAAACAATGCTAATTATTTGTGCACGCATTTCAAATGACTAAGTCCAATCGCTTTTCAGATCTTGTGTTGTGTAAATCAATAAAATTAGCCATTTTGGTAATTTTATTACAAAACTTTCTTAGAATACTTGCAAAAATATATTTTTCATTATTACTTTGTCATTCTCCATAATAAATAAATATTTGAGACACCGAGAATTTTAGACATTAAAGCTTGTCATAACCTGCTATTATGTACACCTTGTGATCAGCTAGTTTATTTGTTTAACTATTCACTCAATGGCTGTAACGACGGTCATGCGAATAATACAAAAGAATATCAGATAGCAAAGGACTAGAGAAAAATGAAAAATTGTACCTTTCAAATAATTATACAAGAGGAGAGCTTCTTCTTTATGGTAAAGAAAGGAAATTACAATCATTGTAGTGATGCTTTGAGTTCACTAATTTGAATTAGAATGAAACTTAATAAATCTCAATGAGTAAAAACAAGTTTTAATAAATATATTTGAATTTCTTTAATAAAACTTTAAATGCAAAATATACATCATTTAATAATTTTAGAAATTACTCGCGCTCTTTTTTCTGTATTTTGAAATAAAGCTCTGATCAAAGAGCGCACTTCATTTGAATTAAAATATTCTGCTAAAGGACCTTTCCCATCTGCCCAGCGGTCCTCAATGCTTTCCAAATCAGAATTCAACACAATTATTAATTCTTTTAAGCGACACCAGTTAGACACGTAAAGAACTAAGAAATTTATAAAATCTTTTTTCGCGTCACCAGTGGAGTCAAATATTCTGCTTGGAGCGGTTTGGATAAAATTCTTCAGCAAATGAACAAAACTCTCGCAATCCTTTGAAGTAATATCCTCTTTCTCCAAGACAAAGGAAATAACGGATGACACACTTTTATCAATAAACGTACAGATGCAATTGATGAACAGTTTTCTCGTCATCACTGGAAATAAGCCTTTAACTAAAGAGCCGATAAACATCGAAATCTGCAGTAAAATCCTTTCAGGCAACTCAAAGTTATTTGAGATGCTATTTAAGTTTTCCTGCAGGTCGCTTAACATAATTTGAAGCTCTGAATTTTGTTGTAACATGAATGCCTTCAAAGTCTTCAACGCATGCTGTCTTAAGAACGGAATAAGATCAACAAATCCGAAATTTAATGGCAAGCTCTCACTGCAATGCGAACTGTACTCTATCCCTAAATTAATCAATTGATGTGAAAGATAGAGTAAGTTATTGTGATGTAAGGCCGCGACTACACTCGATTGCTCGATTTCGCGTTGATGAAACACACCAATGAGATTAATATACATTAATACCAGACTCTGCAAAGAACATCGTAATTGCGAAGCAATTCTTTGATTAATTTCCGCCATATCCTGCGAATCGCTAAGAAGAGATCTACAAAGTTCAATATAATCTTTCATTGAACTGCTTATAGAGCATGAAGGAAAAAGAAACAGATTATCGTTTAAATTAGACAGCGGAAGTTTTGAAGTCACCTCGGTAGAGTTCCTCTGACCTAGGTAATTTTGTTCAAAAGTTAAAACATCCGGGTTAGTATCTTCAACAACAGCAGGAACGCCTTCTAACAGGGAACGCGATAATATAACTCGACATTGAATAAAATATGAGGTAGCTTTTTTGTTAAAGTAATGCTCCCCAAT
This sequence comes from Hofstenia miamia, assembly GCA_900660155.1. Classification (NCBI taxonomy): domain Eukaryota; kingdom Metazoa; phylum Xenacoelomorpha; order Acoela; family Hofsteniidae; genus Hofstenia; species Hofstenia miamia. The sequence continues at coordinate 79,657 of CABFPE010000318.1, forward strand.
ATTTTCACAAAACCTTGTTAGGTAATTATGGTGCTTATTAATTAATCCGTTTTTAACGAGACAGTTTTGAAGCTCTTCAATTTCAGTATTAACTTCATTTACAAAAATAACATACTCTTTGGAATTAGTGGGCAAACATTTTTCAAAAAACTGTAAGAGATGTTCCAGGAATTTTTCACTAATTTGATTACAACAGATGTGAAGAGCTGTTGATGATATGCTCACTTCCGACTTCAAAAAAGATTGTAATAAATTTTCAATTATTAAAATAAGATTTTGTATTCTTTGCAGAAGTAAAGCCTGATTAAATTCGCATGCCTTCTTATTTTTTTGAAATTGAATTTTAATATCGAAATCCTTGGTCTGACATTTTACAAATAGATTTGGGTCATTGAATAATGTCAAGAAAATATCGTGGAGTAAGAACTTCGAAAGCTTCAGCAAATTGGAATGTAGCAGATCAAAGTTTAAGAGGCTGTTAAGAATATGAGTGTGAGAGGCCTTAAACTGCTTTAAAACGCATTTGGTGGCATTATTTGGTGATAATTGATATAAAGAATCAAATGATTCAATTAGGGAATTCGACAATTTCTTTTTGATGTTGGGGATTTTGGAATGCAGATGATTATAAAAGGCAATGTCCTTAAAGTACAAATAATCTCTTATCAAAGTACTCGAACACTTGGAAAATTTATCAAAAGCCAATTTGACATTATTGCGTTGGAGTGCTTCTTCTACCTGGGCTAAATTTGTAGCTGTTACCTAAACAACACTACAATTACATATATCATTGCTAACAGAAAATTCAATTAAACGTTAGAATAAATAGTAAAAGAGAAAATAAGAACCATGTTAATATAAAATTGATTTAGACATTAAAAACAGCTATTCATAACAATCGAATATCTCCCTTTCAGGCTATAGACTCCAAAATTTTGAAATCTTATATAATTCTGCAAAAATTTATAGAAATTTTTACGAATGAATTGAATTGCTGAAATCTCAGAAATTTCTTAATTTTTTTCAAAATATCTTATGGATTTCAATGGCTAAGGAAAATCTTAGGCTTTATACCAAAATTTGCTGTAAACTATAATTATGCAACATATCCATGTTATTGCTTACCTTGAATTGATTAAGACAATGCAGGGCTTTATCAACTGCGTCAAACTTTACATCGTACTCATTAAATATTTCATCAAGATCATCAGCACTAATGAAATCGCCCTCTTGGGACGTTAATTTCCCAAAACACTTCTCGAAATTATCATTGAGACAGGAGAGCTTTTCGTGAAAGTCAGTAGCCTTTTTAAGGCCTAATTCAACCTCTCGCTTATTACTTCTGTAGAATGCATTCAAATCTTGATTGAGGAGATTAGAGTCCTCAGAAAGCTGCTTTAGCCGCTCTTCAATTCGATCCAAATCAATAAAATCATTGGACACGATATCAGTAAAATCATCCATACTAAAGTACAACAAACACTGAGCATCTTTCATTTACAATTAACATAAGGCACTAGGTTTTCAAAAAATGGATTCCAATTTAGTATTAGATAATGCGCAATGATGTATTTAAAACCCAGAATTTAAAATTTTGGAAAATAAAAAGTTCAACAGAAAATTAGTGACAACCACATAAACACTGAATTCGAAGTTTGTGTTGTCTTTACGGGTATTCTAAAATATTTAAAACTAATTTAGTTACAAAACTTCGATTGAGTTGGGATTTTGGGATAGAAAATTGTATCATATTCCACTCAAAATTTGCAGAAAAAACGATACATCACAATGTGGCAATAACGCACACTTCATTGTATTAAAAAATATAAACGACATTTTTATAAATTCATATTCATTACGCTAACAGTTCAAAACTAATCATTTTGAAATTTTACAGATAAATATACCGTTACTGAGATATTTTGTACACCCGGGTAGGAACTCGGATTAATACTAAACTACATCATTAATTACACAATAAGTTTAAAGGTAGTCTATGTGACATTTTGCAGACTAAGCGAAGTCAACGATCCACATGCATGTGCAAAAGTTCAGATGTTTATTGCAAACCTCGTGTCTAATTTATTTTTTGAATATTCGTCAAGAGTGGGGAGGGGCTCTTAACTACGGAAAAACGCTGTAGCTGATTTAACATAAATTTGACTAGTACCTGCAGAGTTTCAAGCTTATAGCGTTATCCGTTTTTAAAGTATAAATATAGTACTTGTTAAATATGGATCCAAGCACTTAAATGTGTATGCTTCCTCAATTTTTTATGAAAAAACGAAATGGAAATGGTCTGACCACTCACAAGGCAAATTTGAGAAGAAACCAATTCCCTGGAATACAGTGTCAAAAATCGCGGCATATTATTTAAAATACAAAATCCATAGTATACAGCGCGAGTATATGTATATATGTGTACATATATAACCACGTTTCAAGATAGGTCATCATATAAGAAGTTCTGATAAAGAATATCAATTTGAATTCTCACACCAATTTATTAATTCGCCAGAAAAACTACGTTACGAACTCTGGAATATTATAAAATCAAAAGGTGGTTATTTTTGATGGCCATAAAACAAAAATGAAAAAATGAGAAAACATTTAATACAAATTTTCATACTGCATCACTTCTTTCTACAAATAGAACAAACAAAATCTTAATCAAGTGATATTTTTTTGAGAACAAAGCTAAACCAACATTCAAAAAATTTAACAATTTATTGTGAAATACCTAAACTGTATACAGAAACAATTTTCAAAAATTTCCTATAAACATAAAAAATATACATAATTGTATGTACAAAAATTGGCAATTGCATTAATAAATATTAATATATCTGCACTTGAAATGTGACGTAAGCTGTTACCATATCCAATCACATAATTTTTCGAAAATGTGGAAACTAAAAATCCATATCAATAAGACAATTTTTGAATTAAGAAACGACGTGTTCCTTGCAAAAACGTTAAAAAATTCAAGTTTAGTCAAGAGAATTTTTTTTAATATTACTGAAATATAATAATTGGATTGGTTATTTGTAGAGTAGAGTAAAGGGTTAGAGCTTAGCTGGTGGAAATAGTTGATTACATTTGAAGTGAAGATGATTTGGCTACATTTATCAAAATGTCTATGAATTCAATTGTAAATGTGATCAAATATAGTTGAGTAATTTATCCGATGCGTGGTGGCAACAGTGATATTGATACGAAGTTGATTCGCTAAAATCCTTAAGGCAGCAATTTCTGAATAGGAAACACCACCTATGAAGTAAACAACTACATTAGTGATTTTCCGTGAAGGACTGTGTGGAACACTACGAAGTTGTGGAAGATTGACAATCTTCTTTAACTCATCGAGTTTAGTCTAAAAACGGTTATATAATAATACTATCCAATGAATATTGGAAACATCTCACTGGTTCAAAAGGTTGGATGCGAAGTGTTCACATGCTTAACAGGCCCAAAACAAAACTTGTCTAGACCCAAACCCGTCGATTTTTCTAAGATCCGACTTGAAAGCACTCCGGTATTTACAAACATTTCTACACCCCCCCCCTCGACTTAGTTGCAATCCTGTAAGTCACAGCAGTAATATCATTTGGAATAAGAGACGAAATGCTACCCGATTCTAGACGAAACTAAGAAATAATTCAAAATTAGTCCTGAACCCATGTCGACACTCAAATTGATTTCGAGCGTTTCATTTCAGGTAACAAAAAATCTAGGAATCATTGACTTACCTGATGATCAGAAACAACAGTTTCAACCAAACGATACACCACTGGAATATAATTAAAGTTAAAAAGCGCTTCTACGGATTCTTCAAGATTAGGAGGCTTTGGAAAGATTGCCAGTTTTTTTCCAAGAGCACTAAATGGAACTTTGCGATGCCAAGATGAATTATCACCACTGACAGATAACAAACCACATTGTCGCAAATTATGGAACAAACTAAAATATTTAACTGAACATGCTAAAAACTTCATTTCAACTTTCCTGAAAAAAATTAGATAAAAATTTAGAAATAAAACAAATATATACAACCAAAATATTCTAAATACATTTTTGAAGTCTAACTACAACTAAAACGTACCTAACATGCCCAAAACCATAGTTTTGAAGAAATTGCGTTTTCAGTTGTTGATAATCACTGCTGGAAAGCCCCTTACAGGCCAATGAGGCCAAAGCCATGTTCGCTAATACCCGATGCATTGGTTTATCTTGATGTATACAGGTTTCCATGTACTCAAAATTATCACGAGAGAGACTACCATTGTTGACGACTTCATGCTCAAAAGTAAGTTGGTATGAGAAATCCTGTTGAGATCTAACTTGAGTGGCCTCGTCGCACACTAAGAGGATATTGCTCAAAATTGTTTGCTCTTGAGTGTAGCGTTTCAATTCGGTATTCACAAAATTTTTAATGTCGTTAATTGTGTTTTTCTTCCGCCAAGATTTCGAAACTTTATCAAGATCATGAAGCTTGGACCTAAAATAACAATTTAACACTGAGAATTGGAAATTAGCGAATAGTTAATCAGTGCAGAATACTTAAATATGCTGAAAGTAAAAAACTTTACATTCTTGTTTGCCTTTATTTGAGCTTAGAAGTGATGAAGGATTAATGATAGTTTCATTTTGGTACTTAATTTATTACATTGTACCTTAATGGCTAAGGGTGAAGGAAACCGCAACTAGAGTACAAAGGAGCAAAAATTGAGTGATCATGTATTATTTTTATTGTAAATTATTGTTATTTATAAACTGTTTGAACTGCTCTTCATAACAAGCAATTATTTATTATTTCCTTAAAAATAAAATCCGAGTGTTCATTTAATTTTAGATGACAGAACGTGAAATATAGCTTGCTGATTACCAATCAAACACACTAATTGATTTAAATACTTACGAAATGAAACGTAGAAGCCTAACAAAATCAACAGATAGTATAAAATCAATCATTTGGATGCATTTATTTTGTAAGAATGCCCTGAGTTGAATATACTTTCCTTAGCACATACGATAAAAATATGCATTAAAAGCATTTTTTTGGAAAGTATTCAAAGAATTGTAAAGTACGATTGTTTTTAGGTAGAGTTCTTTGTAAAAAATGTGGTTAAATTTGCTAAAAGCGCTAAAGAAACTAGCCATATATCTAGTAAAAATATTGATTTTAAAATTCAATTGAAAACTTAATAGTTTTCACGCTATAACCAATAAGTAAATAACCGTAGCAAAGCAGATATCTTCCCAAAATGAATATCACGCAATTCAGAAAATGTTTGATTGTCAGAACTTATATCCAAAGTGACTTTTTTTGCGCTGCCGTTGCTACCAATTTCTGTTGTTAAGGAGCACATATTGAAACCAAATTCTTCAAAAAGCACACCTTCTAATGTTAACACAGACAACAAGGGGGTTACCATATCAAAGTCGCGGTCGAATAGTATCAGCAAATCAATATCGCAACCCATGTCAGCAGTGTTAGCCGATTGACGAAACAGAAGCTGTTCGTAGACTCGCTTAGCGTTCTGACCAAAGGAGTAGATCATGTTTGGGTTGCCGTAGAAACTGAAAATGTCTTCTGCCGATTTTACGACTGCATCCAAAAAGTGTAAGTTGTTATGGATATAAAGAGAGGAAAAAGAAGACTTTAATTCCAAGCTTAAAAAATCAACAGTTAATGGAATTAGGCCAACGCGCAATTCAATCACCTAAACAGAAAGTCATACAAGTCATTTAATCCATAAATTACAGGTTACATTGGAATAAATTGCAGGTCAAACACTAAAAACCAAAACTCGTTAAAAAAGCAACACAGGATTTGCGCTAAGGCGGTTGTGACATTTTGTGATGGTGTCTTAAACTAGAAATTTATGTGAAATATTAAAAGCTCATTGTCCATTCCGTATGATACAAAAACAACTCTCACAAACAATTGACAGCATATGTAGTTCAGTATTAATCTCTAATTCATGTCATGGCAATATATTGAATCCTCATCAATTTGAAAAGAAGAAATCAAGATTTGAGTTGCAAAGAATGTGCGGTAAAAATATTTTTATCGACTTTGAAATACATCATTGAAATTACAAGATTCAAATATTGAATTTACTAAATTTTAAATAAAAACAAAATTACACAAGGAACCCCATAGTTTATCTCATCATCGTATTCAGATCCATCATCAACTTAAGGTAACGCTAAATAATAAAGAATGACGAAAAAATTCATGTAATGAGTCATCCGTCACAACAGCAAAAAACCCGGCAGGTGACATTTCTTCTAAAAATTGGAAACCATTAAGAAAAAATTGTCAGCATGAAAATGTTGGATTACTTCTTTCTGATGTGGCTTCCTGTATGAAAAAACCGGGGGATTCACTCAAAGTTCTGTATCCGGATCTCCGCCATGTAACTTGTTAAGCTCACTTTATGCATTACTGTGTAGCGTGTGTTCGAGCTGCATATCCTGAAGTCGATGAAGTCATTGCCTGGGTTAAGACAATAACAATTAAAAATCGCATAAGAGCAAACGCTTTTCAAAACGTAGGTTTACCTTTACCTCCACAAGCTATTCATGCAGTTAAAGAAATTGTTCTGAATTTTGATAAGGAAGATGAATGGCTTATCAAAAGGGCCAATGACGCAGTAACCGTTGACAATTTACCAGCCAAGTTATCCGAGATGTGCAAATACAGAAAATTATCCACTCTTGTTATGGTAATGCAGAATAAAGAAAAGATCATGATTGCGGCATGGCAAGACCTGCAGCAGTTATTAGACGATTGAAATCTAATGATCCTGCCAATATCGTAAAGTATATGGAACAACGTTTGAGATAATCGAAAACTTAATTGAGATTGTACATGCAAATGAGAACTTCTCTCCAACGAGGTACAATCTACTGCAAGGTGCCCAACCGTCATCTGGAGATGTCGAAAGGAGGTTCTCTAAACTCAACAACATGCTTGGAAGCGACAGAAACTTTTCGGTTGACAATGTCGAAAAATATTTTGTTGCCTACTATAACAGTTTTGTGGAATAAACGTAGTTCCTTTGCACCTTTTATTTTTAAGGTCCGTTTTTTGAGTCAAATAATGCCAATATTAGGTCAAATGATGGCTGAAATTTTAGGTGTACAAATTAAATTTTTGGGTCAAAAACGTGTTCGCCCTAGTAATCAATAAAAATGAGAGTGCTGCATTTTTATTGTCAAATATTTCTTTATGGAAATTACAGCATACTTAAATCCAGTAAATTTTTTAGAAGTGTACAAAGTTCTCTTTGACATTTACCGAGAAGATATCTATAAAATTTGACAAGAAATCGACAAACAACAAATTTACATTAATGTGGACAAAACCACGAAACATTTTTTGCAAGCATTGAGCGCCTTTTTACTGAACGTTGCTCAATTGGAAAAAGTGAATAATATCAAAGACAGTTTGAAAATCATATATTCTGAACCAATCAAATATATAGAATATTTCTTTATCTATCGGTTGCTGCAAGTTACGGACGGCATCAACCTATTTTCCCCAATCTTGAACCTGCAATTTGTCTTGATCATGCTTTACATCGAGTTACAGAATAAATACGCACAAAATGCCGATTGGAAAACAAATATATTGCTGAAACAAAAAAATTGGTCAAAACGAGTAACAAAAGCCGAAACCAATTTCAACAATATCGCGGTAATTAACTCCACAAAAATTTAAATGATCATTATTTGAAATCTATATTTTGATACTCGCTTAATTGAACTTGTGCAAGAAATTCTATTGAATTCCGATGTGTTGACAGTCAAAGAAATGTTTATTGAAAATAATTTTTGTTCAATTTCAATCATCAATACGGGCTTTATCCAAGAATTTTTGAATTATTACAAGCAACCCCTATAGATTAACTACTTCCGAATCAGAGGAAGATTCGAATAACTACATCTACTCATGCAGAAAGTAGATAGAAGCGCTTGGATTATTGGAGAAACTTCCTTGAAATCACTTGCAGCAATTGGGTCTATTAAGCGGCTGATTTCTGTGAGTGGTCTTGTTCTAACAAACAGACGAAATTGGTTAAATTACCAGAAAGTTTGTTTTCAGAATTTGAATAATTAAATTATTTAAGCCTATTATTTCGCTGATTGGTGTGAGTCGAATAGACGTAATAGATGAAATTACCAGAAAGTTTGTTTTCAGAATTTGAATAATTAAATTATTTGATACTATTTTTAAGCGAATAAGAGAGAGTAGAATAAAAATAATACAAGAACATATTAAAGCATTTAAATCAAAGAGCTTCAAGATTTATTTAGCTGAAATTAACAAGGAAAGGAAATTATATATATCTGATTTAAAGTAGACCGATGATATCAAAACTAGTCAAAGAAAAATGGCAATTTTTCCTTTACGGCATAAATTCACACAAAACATAACAACAATGAATTCATAAATTTTTTAACTTCTATTTAACTGAAAATACTAATGATTCATTTAATACGAAAATTACGTAATGTGGAGAAAATATCAGAAAAGAAATAGTGATACTTCTCTTCTTGAGAAGGAACATGAATAGTTTGTCCCTTCAAATTGGATGACTTATGGCCAATTGAACGAATATCTGGTTAACGTCGTCTTCAATTATTAGCCCTTGCCTGTATCTGAAGATGAGTGGAAAGAAAGGATGCAGTCTGCATGGGACAATGTCTCCGTGGAATTATGCGTGCGACTGCTGACAATATTGGCATAAAAATGTTTTCGTCTTGGCGATGCAAAACCTCACAGTATCGGTGCAGATGCAGCATTTGTGATCCGCAGGATTATAGTGATTCTTTTACAGAAGACAGTGAACTTCTCCTGATGGAAATTGAAACTCAATAATATGATAGCGAATGAAAATAAACCAACGTGTCTTGTTATCCTTTAAAATAAATTGTACATGATTATGTTGCTTTTAATTTCGTTATTAGAGGATTCATAACGAAAGACATAGTTTGGAAGTTTATTTCATTTACTTGGGAAAACCAAAGGGCATTAAAAATTCATAAAATCATTATCTAAAAACTGCATCAAAGTGAACGAACACCCCTTCTATACTAACTTAATAAAATTAGGCATATAAACAATAACCAAACTAATAACAATTCACTTACTTGCAAGTTACCAGCTACTCCTTCACCTTCAATAAAATTTAAAGACGAAGTGAAACATCGTGGATTAGCAAACCAACAAAATGTAATTGTTTCACATTCATTGAATTTCCTACGAATAAGATTTACCATTTGCCTAACACTGGGAAAATGATTATCACATAAAAACACGACATTTTCAATTTCATCGAATTCAGAATTTTCGAAGCTAGCAAATGTAAAAATACGGGTGACGCCGTGCTTTTTGAGAAAAGACATTTTGGAGACCCGATCCAGCAGCTTCATGAACGTATCCTGTAGAACCAAAAATTTCGATCCCGGTACAATATCGAGGCATGCTCCAATTCTAGCTTCAGATAAATTCTTCAAATTTCTCACATCAATAACTGACATAACAAATCTACAATCTAAATTAAAAAAAAATTAAACAAAAATTTGGGCATACTATTAAATTGGAAGACAACAATTATGAGCTAAGCATGTCAAATGCATCACACTAAATAAAATTTCTTTCATAAAAAGTATAAATACGGAGCTATGTTACACTGGTGAATCAGACTAAACCTCTATAAAAATAATTAGCAAAAGCATTGAACGATTCCTACTCTCGAAACATATAATTATGATTTTATTTAAGACTACGTATAGAAAAATCATTGTTTTTCGGTTACTGGAAAAAGATATAATAATTAATATTGTAGAAATTTTGGATTCGAGGATATTTTCGACGTCTTGATGGTACAGCAAAAAAGAAAAGGGAATTCCAAAAGCAAACAAGAAACGACTTCATAAAAGTAAAGAATATCTCTTAGATTCCCACGGCTCATTCATCCATATACGCAACGTAAAAGTCTCTTCGTGATTTTTTATATATTGTTCAGCGATATTGGTATACGTTTAGACGTGTGAATTTTGAAGAAATCCCATTACTTTTCTTTATACAAATCATTAAATACAAAAAAATTGTGACCACATACAGTGACGAATACATCGATTAAAGCATTACATATGGTTTTAATTAATTTCCATCGAATTCAATATCATTTAAGTAATCTAAAGAAGATTGAGGATTCGAATGTGATTTAATTGAATTACCATTCATATTACAAAAATTCTGCTTAAATTCAGCTCTAATTCGATTGACATTTAAATAGTAATGAAAATTGAAAAAGACAAATAATTTTAAATTAAACCGCTTCAATTGAGAAGATGAGAAAAATTCTAAGCAATGAGCAGTTATAGGAAAGTTAGCAAAAAGAACAATGCGAATGAAGAAAGAGTTGTGGGATTACATGAACTAAGATTTTTTACTGTTCTATCATAATTTTAGGCTTCCACTAATTTAGATTGGAAAGCTTGAATAACAGAACAACAAAAATTAACAAATTCATGCAGTTGTATTAAGAATGTAGAATATATAATGAAGATGATCCAATAAGTAGATTCATAGTTTTCTCATAAAATTAAGTAAATAATGCAAATAACTGATTTAGACATCAATGCATAGAATAGAGTAGGACAAAATACAAATATTAATTAGGTATCAAAAACGAGTAAAATACAAAAAATTACAGAAAAGTGTAAAACAAGTGATAACTTTCAACAAATTTTAATAACCAATGAAAATCACAGCAAAAGTTTAACAAGCGGATCATTTCAGTTTACATAATCAATAAATATTGAAAAATTGTTATATTGTTTAAAAGTATAAATATAATTCAAATAAATATATGCTCTTTCAAAAAATCATTTCAGTAGCGGAACCTCTGTTAAAAAAAATTAGTCTAGACATTAATAGAATTGATAGGCCTTTATAGTAGTAGATTCATCATGTAGAAACATCCCATAAATCCTTTAGACTATGCAAATCAAATGAACTTGAGATTTAAGTCTGTCAATTCATCTTTGCGCAATTTTGTACTATATCACTGATATCTTCATACGCTTGGTCACTACATTGAAAAATTTGCCTGTTTATTATACAGTTTAATTAGATTTCAGCTATGCCCCCAATTTCGCTGTCTGACCTCAAAAGTTTCAGCGATGCCCAGTTTGCCTCCGCTGTTAGTGGTCTGAGGAAAGACGCCATCATTTCGTTGTTGCGCCAAGCGGTCTCTGCTCTCTCTACCTCGACTCCGTCCACCAATGATGGCCCTGGCGTCATATCATCCTTATCTGACTCCCTCACAAAGCTTTCCTCTGATGTTTCCGCTCTACAGTCCCAAATGTTCTCCTACAGTGCTGCTGCCTCGCGTTCTGTCTCATCTATCC
>CABFPE010000318.1:156221-174954 GCA_900660155.1 Hofstenia miamia
TCCCCCGGGTATGTGTATGGGGATTGTACTTGGATTTATTTACGGTCAATTTAATTTCTGTTAGAATGTGCTACTATAGACAAAAAAGCAATATTATATGAAGATCTATACCATATAAAAAACTCAATAAATTTCCAGTAGTGTTAATATATAACTAGAGATTAATTTAATGCACTCCTTCTTTTTATAAGAATTCTTTCTATAAGAATTAGAATTTCCAAAATGCGCAAAATTTAAGATTTTTGTAAGAATCAACTTGTGGCTTCGAATATTAATTCAGAGACTCCTGAAAATCCTATATATTAAGATGTTGGTAAATTTTCGGAATTTTGTGACATATATATGGTTGAAGTGTGTATCTTTTGCTCTGAAAAATATATAGTACATGATGGAAATGGTCAGAAAAGCTTCATGCGGGCATTAGTGGAGCAAACTTAAATTTTCATTGCTTAAGTAGCGTATCACAACAGTTTAATGAGGAAATAAAATGATTTACTAGAATATTGGATGGGATAGACTAGGACGATAAAATTACCAGTTAGATGGAATAGGCACAGAACAAAAAACCTTTTCAAGAATGGTATTACTATGACAAACTAGCAATAATCTTAAAGTTGATTTCTTTCTGGGTAACAAAACAACCTGAAACTTAGACTATTGATGTTTTTGTTGAATCTAAATGAGCAAAGTTAGGATGGATCCTATATTTTGCAGACAAAACGTACTTGTAAAATGTGGAAAAGTCACAAAATATCAGGTTCTTCTTATTTGATTTGAGCTCAAAATCCTATTTTAATTGTTCCTGGGATAACAAAATTATATCACACCTCGTTTAACCGTTAAATTTAGTGCACACCATCATAAAATGGAAGTAATGTGAATTGATTTGTTTATTTTGTAGTCGCAGTATCATTGCAATTAATCTTTAAAGTTCTATTAAAATCACTTAAAACGGTAATAAGAAGATTTATATATATTTAAATTATGAAATTTGTATTTTTTATAATTTTTTGGAATTTTTTTAAAATATGTAATATAATTTTAAAATTTCTTATTTTAAATTGACATAAAATCACTTAAAATGGACATAAGAAGATTTATATATATTTAAATTATGAAATTTTTATTTTTTTAGAATTTTTAGGAATTTTTTTAAAATATGTAATATAATTGTAAAATTTCTTACTTTAAATTGACATAAAATCACTTAAAATGGACATAAGAAGATTAATATGCATTTAAATTATGAAATACTTTGTTTTAAACTAGAAGATTTAGTTAACAGTGGCGGATCTAGAGGNAAATTTTTATTTTTTTAGAATTTTTAGGCATTTTTTTAAAATATTTAATATAAAATAATTTCTTATTTTAAATTGACATAAAATCACTTAAATTGGACATAAGAAGATTTATATATATTTAAATTATGATATTTTTATTTTCTTTAGAATTTTTAGGCATTTTTTTAAAATATGTAATATAATTTTATAATTTCTTATTTTAAATTGACATAAAATCACTTAAATTGGACATAAGAAGATTTATATATATTTAAATTATGATATTTTTATTTTCTTAATATATAATAGTAAGGTTCTGATCTTGCAGTTCTAAAGAAGTAATAGCGTCCATTAACTGTCTTTCTTGCAGCAAAGCATCAATGGCCTGTTGCCATAGCCTGGATTGCAGAGAATTGATTTTCTGTTTGCAATCAAGTCACATAGAGGTTTGCTGACCAAGAGCCTCTCTGAGCCTTTCCTCCTCTGTTGCTTGCTGTTCTGAGGGTGGTGACATATCACAAAAGAGAAACAGATTGTTTAGAGCAGTAGCAGTATTGAGTAGTCCTTGGGAGATCATAGGGGGTGATTGAGTAAGTAGAAAATGCGAAGTTGTATTAACCCATTAAAGCCCAGCATGTGAAATTCCAATGTTTTACTCACTTTAGTAAAATAATCACTTAAAATCAACCTTAGCCTATATTTGTTTGTAAATTGCCTTAAACTCTTACACTAAGATTGTTCTAGCAACATTAGGCAACCCTTTGAAAATTCTGTGAATGAAAATTTATATTTTATAATTAGTGTGTTTTTTATTGTGTTAGTGAAGCTTCACTTGCAGTAAGNTTTATATTTTGCCGCCATAATTAGTGTGTTGTTTGATTTGGTAAGTGAAGCTTCACTTTTTTTCATATGTAATTTAAATTATTTAATTTATTTTAACTGTGCTCATTTTGTATATAGATTAATAAATGAAGTTATAATTCAATAATTTTAAAAATAATTAGATAATCTTATTTTATTTATAATTACTTCTGGAGTATGAAAAATCATACCCTGGGCATTCATGTTTACTTTTGCTCAGCAAATAATTTTCCTTTATCTTATGAAAAATAACTTCACATAAACTCATCTTTTAAGATATATTTGATGTATGCTTGATTATTATCATATTTTGGAGGTAATTTAGATACATTATTATATATAAATTTTTTTTAGTTCCTTATAATTTCAAAATGGAAATTTAATTCAAATAATGTGAAGGACACAGAAAAAATGCTGAATTACTTAGATTCCCTTGATGATTCTGAAGATATAGCTAAAGAAATTTATCAAGTAAATTAACATTGCTTTTTCTTACCCAAATGATGGTGCAGACTCTGATTTAGATTATCCTTCGAGTGACAATGAAGCTAATACTACAAGTAGTATTAGAGATATTGGAAAGGGAGTCCTTTCAATGCCTGCAGAATTTATTTTGCGCAGTAAAGAAAATAAGAATAATTTAAATGTTGAAATTCCTGATTTAGATTTGAAACCTAGTCCAAAAAAGCAGTGCAAAATTCCATGAGCATGGACTCCTATAAATATGAATGAATCTTCAGATAAATACCAGCAACTAGACTCCTTTTACAACAATATAAAGTCATCATTTTTAGAAAAGGTTGCAAATGACCATTTGAACCCTATTGATACTTTTAAATTACTCTTTGATGAAGAAATAATGTCCCATATCTGCAAGGAAACTGTAAAATATGCCGCACAGAAATGTCACCCTGAATTGACTTTGTCCATTGATCAACTATATCAATATTTAGGTATTTTACTCCTGTCAGGGTATGTTAAACTTCCATATAGGAGGATGTACTGGCAGACCAGAAATGACTCTAATAATTATCTAGTTGCTAATTCTATGAGAAGGAACACCTTCAAGAAAATTCATAGATATTTACACTTCAATGATAATATGAAAATAGACTTGGGTGATAAAATATGCAAAGTTAGGCCTCTCATTGAGCAATTTTTCCCTGAATGAAGCTATGGAACCTTACTACGGACACCATCCTATGAAACAATTTATTCGTTCAAAACCAATAAGGTATGGCTATAAATTTTGGTGTCTCACTTCAAGTGATGGGTAACTGATAAATTTCCAACCTTATACTGGTGCATGTGACAAAACTCCTGGAAAATCTCTTAGCTCTTCAGTGACTGAAAAATTGTGCTTGTGTGTATATTGATAATTACTTTACATTCCTCCCCCTAATGGATACTTTAACACAAAATAACTTATTTTGTGTTGGGACAATACGAAATGATCGCATAGAGAAAGCTCCTCTAAAAGACCTGAAAATAGAAGACAGAGGTACATCTTATAGTCTAAGAGAGAAGCATAATGCCAATACACTCATCAGATGGAATGATAATAATCAAGTCACACTAGTGACAAATCTGCAAAGTGAAGATCATTTCAAAATAGGCCATTGCAAATGTTGGAAAAGAAATCAAGGAAAACAAATCAGTGTTTCTCAACCTAACTTGATCAAACTTTCCTTTGTCCCATTTTTGTTTGAATGGAAGCATTGTCAACTTTTGGTTTTTGTATTGACCATATGAAAACATAACTCTATTGGAATTCATTTGCAAAATAGTTCTTGCTCTACTCTCATCATCAAATTTGGAAAGAAACGTGGTGTTCAGCCTAAAGCAATGAAATATCATCTGATTGATTCAAATTCTACTCAGAGAAGATGTGCATTTTGCAAAAAATGTACAACATTTGTCTGTATAAAATCTAATATTGGTCTTCATCCATCATCTTGTTTTAAACTATTTCATCAAAAATAATGTTTTCTATTTAGTTTATTAAGAATTTTATTCTTTGTAATTGATTAAAATACTGCTATAATGGAAATAAACAATTTTTCATTCCTTTTATCAGTAATATAAATGCAAATGCCCAGTGTATGAATTTTTATATGCTCCTAAAAATACATTAAATGCAATTATTTTTGCAAAATTTAGGTTTTATGAGTCAATTTATAATATTTTGACTTTAATTATAAGGTTTCATTGAAATACACAAACTTTTTTAAATTCGGGCTTTAATGGGTTAACAAGAGTTCCATTGGTACAAGGGGTAGCTTTCGGACTACCAACACTTGCACAGGGGAGGCTCCAAGAGGGAATCCCATTACGATATAAACTATCAAATTCCATGATAACAAGATTAAGAAAAAATACAAGAGAAAAATTCCAAAAAGAATTCCAAACAAATTTGAGAGTGTACCCCAAAAGAGTTTAGAGAATCAAAACGAATTAAGTAGGCAGCACAGTATAGGCTGGATCACATCACGTCACCATGTATCATGGCCAAACATGATGATAATGTGCAAGGAAGCTCTAAGATATTCGTAGAAGGTGGTGACAATATAGCCCAGCCTTAAACTCTCCAATTAGAACTCCATGGAGTTCAAGATCACGTCAGGGTCACCATGTAGAGTTGCAGGGGAGATCTGACTACTCCAGCAGTACTAGGTAACTCAAGTAATAGGTAGAAGATGGCAAAGGCTACCATCATAGAGAGCAACCAGCACTCCAACAGAAAACAGAACATTGGTAGTTCGCCAGTTCAATAAAGAAAACAGACAAATAGTTCACCAAGAATTATCCTCCAACTGTGACCAATTCACATGGCATCACGCCAAAGCAGCATCCTCGAATTGATCCAAGCTCGCCAAGGTGCTAATTGTGTGTCTCTAGTTGTTCATTTCTAGTTCAATTAAAAGAGTTCTCAATTGTTCTTCTTTCCTTAGCCTATGTGAAAAATAATAAATATCGCATGTAGTTGCCATGCATTCACATTCACAAGCAGTATATTACCTTCACAGTGTAAATTATTAAGTGCAATGTGTGATTAGAAACAATTGAATAAAGTTGTTATTTCCCTGTACTTAATAATTGCCATAACCTAATGCAGTACCATGATTTGCGCTGCCAACTGTTAGAGAGTGTGTTGTCGCCCTAGACACAACGGAGTAACTCCCAAATTGTTGCCAGAAATTAAGCAATAATTATTTCACAACAATCCATTGAAGAATCTAAAAGGGTTTGCTTAATAAATAAATCAAAACAGATCAAACATGATTGAAGTGAGACAAATTATATTGTGCAATTGCTACAGATCTCTCAAGTATTTAAAACAAATCAAGTATCATTACCTGTTTGGGATTTACAAATTTCACATTTGAGTTTCCTCGCAAAACTATAGAGCAATAACACATTGATCTAGAACGAGGAGACAGATAAATATGATTTCGTAAAAGAAGCACTAGAAAACATGATATTGAAGAATCACGACGTCATAGTGATGTAACAAACTAATTTAACTAATTTTAAGGCAGTATTTATCACTAATACAAATGACAAATGATAAAGTGATAAAAGGGGCCCCAAGTGACTCTACGTTATTGCAAACACACATCTTTGAAGTTCATTCAAAAAGCAGGAAGATTCATATTCCAAACAATGTACTGGAAACATCGCAAATAGAAAATCGTCTCTAAGTATCAACATTTGTCCAGAGTGCAAAAATTATTTTGGAATAAAAAATTGTTAAGCACGCACATTTCAAAATTTGATTGTGTTTCAAAAAAAATTTAGAAGTTAAACACTTTCAATCACTGCAAATGTTTCAGGATTGGCTAAATCAATATAAAATAGGAACCAAATCCCACTATGTGAAACAACATGGTGCAACCAAAATATGTAATTCGACACAACTTTTTTGTATTGCCATCATTATGGAGTGGGCAAATTGAAATCAATGCAAAAGAATTATTCCCACAAAAAAACTAACTGTCCAGCAAAAATAACTGTTAACGTTCTTAGTACAGGCTTTGTTAAAGTTGGTGTTAATGGGCACCAGAATCATGAGTGCAGTTCTGTTAGATAAAGCATCTGAAATTGATATTGTTCATCATTTAAAAGCTGGCGTTTCTGCAAGCCACATTGTGTCAGATGCAGCTAAAGACGTATTTTCTTGTGGAGTGATTACAGAGAGGAAAGACTTACTAACTCTACAAGATATAAGAAATGTACAAAAAAAATTAACATTGGGAAAATGCTATGCATAGAGATTCATGTGATGCAAAAAGTGGGGAGTTGAAGGTCAAATATGAAATCAAGGAAAATGTTTTGTTTTTTAAACCATATGGTGTTGAAATGTCTTGAAATGTGGAAGTCACCTTAAAGGATTGTGATTTTGTTTTTGTGTTACAAACACCCTTTATGAATTATTGTCTTGAAAAGTATTGTGGAAAGTTTGCATGCATGGATTCTACATATTTGATATCCCAATATGATTTTGAACTGATTACAATGTTAGTAGCAGATGATCATGGAGAGGGAATACCTATTGCATGGTGCATTGCAAACACTACAAATGAACAAATATTATGCGTCTTTATCTTAGCTGTTCTTAATAATTCGCCTTCTTTAAAAACAGCCAAGATATTTATGTCTGATATGGCACCAGTTATATAAGGCGTATATTCACGTCTGTCAAACAAGGCCACTTAAGCTCATGTGAGATTGGCATGTTAAGCATGCAGTGGCATCTAAATTAAAAAAGTTGAAGCTAATAAAAAAACATTAAATAGTATGATGCATTCAATGATTAACGAATTGGATGAAAATGTGTTTTTGCAAAAATGAAGCTTTCTTTGTGACTTTTTAATGTCAGAAGATGAGTCAGAGTTTTTAAAATCAAATTTTGAAAATAACTTTTCTGAATGGGCATGGGCATCAATACAAATATGCTTTTAGAAAATTTTCATAAGGTTTTTAAATAAAAAACGATGAAAAACCGCCGAAATAAATGCATTGATGATCTCATTGATAGCCTGATCCAATATGCTATGGAACGCCAAGTTAGTGCTGTTTTAAAAGATGTTCACCCTAAATTGACAAGATACCAGTGGCTTTCAAATAAGAGGCACAAAGTGGCAATTACAATTTCCTGTGATGATATACAAGTAGAAAAAGATATATGTTTTTGTCAAAAGTCAAAGTACAGTTAATGTTATGTACAAAATTGAAATAGCAAATCAAGAACCTTGCTGTAAACAATTGTGCCATATTTGCAATGTGTGCACTCACCAATTTAAGTGTTGTAATGATTGCAGATTTCATTTTTCAATTTGTAAACATATTCATGCATTATTTATTCATGGTTATGTTTGCACTCCATCTACAAGTAGTACTGTCATCACTGAAAGCAATCTTTCGCAAAACATTGGAATTGATAAGGATGCCAATAATCTAGCAATTAAACTCAGAATTAAAATATGCAATATTGTGATATAAAACACATCAGAATATAATTGTATTAATTTTTTTGCCTGGCAACAATGAGTTGGAGTTAGGAGTCTCCAATGATACCCCCACCAACGAGTGGCTAATAGGAGTACAAATCCGGGGACCAGGAATTCCTATTTCTCAGTTGCTTCCAAATAAAATCCTTCAAATTATTTTTCAGAATGAGCAAGCATCTAACATGAAAACAGATTTGGTAGGACTTGAACTTACAATTGTCTGTTCACATACAGCTTTGTTTATCTTACACCACAAATCTGCATTCGTAAAATTTAAGGCTTTATCTAACACGCAAGAAAAACAAATATTTCTGTAAATTATAGGGGAAGGTATAATATTGGGAAATTGATTTAAAACGAGAACTCGTCTTTTGTTAGTTTACAGCATATAATTCATCACATAAATCTAAATCAATCGATTTAGCAATTTTGATAACGGGTTCATTTACATTTTACTCAATAAATACTCTTGCTTAGTAGATTTAATGAAATTTCTCGTTTTGACATTGTTCTATCTACAATCAAAATACAATCGTACAGAACACATTTCTATGGATTGTATGGAAAACTTTAAAACCAGCCCAGCACATTAAAGCCCAGCACTTTATGACGCCATATGACGTAATTTATTTACTACTCCCCCACTAATTTACTTTTACTTACTATTTCAACACCACACAACTATAATTGTTTCTGCACTTTCTATGTAATTTTTCTAAACGCTCAGGACTTTTTAAAGTAATTTTTCAAAAACCCCAGTTCTTTCTAAGTAATTTTTCGAAGATCCCAGCACTTTCTGAGTAATTTTTCAAAATTTTATTAAACCGCACAAATTACGTCTTAAGAAATCTATATATAAAACTAAGGAAATCAAGAATTATAACAATTGTAAATTTGGAGGAAACATTGAATTTAATTCGTAACAAACATCAAATTCAAAAACCTGGTTTTCATTAATTGTTTATAAATATAATTGTCAGAGGTGGGACATCTTCTACATTGGTGACACCAAAAGACATTTGAAGACACGAATTCAAGAATATCTCTATGGACTCTTACAATCCGAAATTTATATGCACTCAAAAATACATAAAGCATCAACATCTGACTTTAAGATTTTAATGAAACACAAATGTACCAAGATCACAGAATTAATATATATTAAGGAAGAGAAACCAATTTAAATACAAAATGTCATCAAACTCTTCACTTATTTTAGTTAAATTTAATTTACTTAATGATTTTTTAATTTATATTCTTACCACAAAATAATTTTTTTTGACTGACGATGATACAGAAGTACTGAAAGTACTCTCAATTAAAATTTTGTTGTCTTTTCATAAAATGAAAGAAGCTTATTATTCAAGCAACAACTATGTATATATATGTGGATAGATTTGTGACATGCTCCTTTTATGTGTATTGGCATTAGAATCTGAAGATGTAAAGTTTGACATGGAAATAGCACACACTGTTCAATTGCGTATCAATTAATGTGTGATCGAATATTTTGTCTATGTATTTTGGGTTTCAATAGTTAAGTTTTTAGGAAAAAAGGCAATTTTTTAAAAATTATTACGTCAATTTTCAAAGATTTTAAATCAAGTTTTAGTAGCCCTGCTTATAATAGTGTTAGGAAATATTTCATGAATGCTCTGAGAGTAAATGATTTCAATGGCAAATGACCATGCTCATTAGAGCCCACTGTACACAATCAATTTTTTACGTGTTGATTAAATTCTTCTAATAAAAATGTTCTATATGTAAGAATGTTAGTAATCATAAATTGTTACTTGCATTTACCTGAAATTATGAAATCATTCACTTTCTGAAAAAAATTATTGTTTTATACTCTTGACTAAATTGCATTATTTTCAGTTTTTTAAAAGTATTTTCTCTACTTAGTGTGATAATAAAAAAATTCAGATAATTTTTAAAAAATATATTTACAAAACAATTCAATTTTGCGCAATTGAACTCAACTGTAACAGTTTCAAATTCCTTGTTCCATTATATGTAATTTTCTTCGTCGAAACAAGTGAATAAACAGTGTGTTTTGATGCACCAAAAACATGAACAAAATAGAAATATTGAAAGTACAAAAAACGCACAAATTGCACTTATTGTAATCCAAACTAGTATATGCTTTCCCTCAAGCAGAAAATTCGAAATATCTAAGCATTCAAAATCCTCCGATTGTAATCCCCAAACGTTTGTGCAGTTTTGATTACTTTCTTTGCAACAAATGATATTTGTAGATGTTTTGCAGCAGAAATCTGTGGTACAATAGGAGCTACAAGTTAACTTTTCAAGGAAATTTGGTGATACAGTAGCAAATGTGTGAAATAAGATAATTATGTGCACTAGCATAGTTTCTGATTACAAGGTGGAAGGAAATCAAATCTTTACAAATATCTAACCGGAAGTTTGTTTGATATGTATGATCTAAGCCAACTTCATTTATCTATTTCATTCTTATCTTACACATTAAAGAAAAATTTCACAATTTCAATATTGATTTATTATAATAATCATACCATGTTGTTGTACAAAAATTTGCATACAAGTATACAATTAGAATTTTTTTCTATATTTTCCATCAGAACAAGGTATGTGCAGCTATCTTAAAATAATGTCTATGTAAATGGATTTCTATGTATCATATTTGGAAGCAACTCAACGAATATTCTATGAAATGAATGGCGAACTGATTGATTAAATACTTTCCTTAGACGAAATTCTTTGAAATAATTTTAGGAAAACTCAATATTCAGTAAAAAAATTTAAAGATATTGATATATTGATTAACAAAACAAATCCTTAAAATCAATAAAGAGATTGAATTGTATTTAGGAACCAATAAGATATCTTTGCTTTGATATTTTTAAAAAGCAAAAATAATCTTGTACATTATATACATTGAACTATATTTTTTGTTTGTAAGAAGTACGAAAATAGTTACTACCTATCATTTATTACAAATGCAATATCAAAATTTATATTTAAATAATTTATTCCAAATTTCAGCACTGAATTTGTATTTGTTGAAAACTAGTACTACTCATTTTGATATTCATTTTCAGTTTCTTCTAAAAATTATTCAGAAACTAATAAAAATAAAGACATTCAATTTATTAAAAATATTCTTATTAGAAAATTGTTGAAGAATGTATACAAGGGCATATTCTGCAGTATTCACTGCATATGATTATACTAAACATTAATTTGTGATTATTGTTTCTAAGTAAACACTAAGCCATTGGGTCGAATCTTTTTTGACATAATTCCAGTTGTCAGAGAGATGTTTTCACCTGCTCAAACAATTTCGGAAACACACATAAATATAAAAAAGTTGCATAAATAATATTTATGCATAATCTGTTAAATTAATTAAAACAACCAAATAACTGATTGTAGTATATTGTCTGGATAAAAATTCGTGTGTTGAGACAAAGCTCCAACTTTTTCGAACAAATTTGTCAGGAATTTGTGGAATGCAATTTTTTTTTCAGTTTAAACTACACAATTTAATCGGTGAATAACATTACAGTGCATAGAAACAAACAAAGCATATAATTCCAAATCCAAAAACTTTTCAATAATTATAGTTGAACATGCAATCTCATTATTATCCAAAACATACACATATTTAATAATTAATTTAATTTTATAAAGTTGTTTTATGTGATGCAAAAACAATTGAATTTCAACTTAGCTTTCTTAAAGAAAGTTTTCACAATTACTTAAATCAATAAAAACATTAGCTAAATATACTGGAAAATATTAATGTACATATTCTTATGAATATCTGATGATAAAAATTAAGACTTTCATGCATTAGAGTAAAGTATGGGCGGGACTTCCCTTGTCAACAAAACTTGCAATATTTGGCAAGATCTTCCAAATTTCTTCCTTAAATTTCAAAACTTGATAAGAAAATGGAAAACTTACATAAATTGCTTAGATTTTTCTGAGAATTTGTCGCGTTTTTATAAAGTTATGTAAGAATATTTTGCTAAGATCTTGTCACAATTTTATCAAGTTTTACAAAAATTCAGTTTTTTTTAAAAAATACAGTGATTATGATTATGATAGTGTAGTAATTAATTTTACAATACAGTAAAAGCCGACAATCCAATAAAATGAGACTTGCAAATCTTACAAATATTTGTAAGTATTGAGCAAAAACTAAAAATGCAATTATTTTTGTAAATTTTGATAATTACCCAATAAACAATAAAACGCTTTGTATAACATTTTAAAATAAAATATGCGTTTTCTAAATGTATTAATAATAGAATTTCTAAAACTATAGCTGAATGCCATCTAGTGTTGTAAAATATTTACTAAGCATTTGTTATATGATTTTTAGCCATTTCTAAATGTTTTTTAGCCATGTCGAAGTTTTTGATATCCACATTTTAAAAATTTTCTAAGTGTTTTCTAAACAATTTTATTGTTTTAAATATTTTAATTAATGAAAAAAATGTTATTTAATTTACTATATGTATTTTATATTTGTGTGGATACCCAAGTAAGTGATACCTGTTAAACATATAGAAACTTACATGTGCTGTTCAAAGCTTATGACAAAATGCAAGTGCTCTAAGAAATGTAAAATCTTTCATTTTTTAAAAGTCATGCAATATAAGCCTTGCAAAACAGACAAGTGCATTTGATTATGTGATGTTGTACGGTAAAAAATACCAAATTTGCATGAAGATTTTTTCTAATATGGTAATGTATTCTTCGCAGAAATGAAGTTCAGCAAAATCATTTATTAAATGTTAAAATTTCAGAACCATGGAGTATTTATTGCTTTAACAAACCGTTATTTATAACATAAAATATAGCTAACTGTTCCGTTTGATTTACACATTATATATATATATATATATATATATATATATATATATATATATATATATTCATAATTGTTTATTAGATTATAAAAACACAACAGCAATCATCAAATAATTTAAACACAATCCGTACATTAGACCTTAACATAACTTAGGCATATTTTTTGAATATGAAATAGCATGATATATTTATAAATATAGAGATAAATAACATAAATTACGAATATCAGAACGTGATAAAATGAAATAAAAACTTACTCATAGCAGTTTTCTTATTGAGTTCAATATAAAATATAAATTTCACAACATACAAGTAAACAAAGCGGAGTTTAACCAGATTCTCCTTAAAAATATTTCAAAATCGTATAGAGATTGAGAATTCTTGAGAAACAATCTAAATTTGATAGAGTTTTTTAAGCATAAAATTAAAAAGAATTCCAATATATTTGGAATTAGAAACATTTCTCCACTATTATGAGCGCATAAAATATATAATTTACTACTTGATTTACCTTTGACGTTAAATGCATTGCTATGGGTTTTAAAATATCTGAAATTTCTTATTTTGTTATGATTTCATTACAAGATGCCTTAACACATTTGACAATTTTTTCATTTTACATATAGTGTATGCCTTCCCATTTTACTGGACATTTCTAAACCGCATCCATCTATTTCGCCTTGTATGTCATCCCACAGCACATGGTGTTTCTAAACTTATAAAATTTCTTTACCTTGAATGACATCTCGTCAAATTTCTATTTACTGGTTCTACTTAATGGAAGTGAATACAGCAGTCAACATTTTTTACCATCATGAAAGATGAAATTTATGTTAGATTTTGTAATGCTTTAAGTTTTATTGTTTTTGACATTTTTTTCTCCATAATGCTTTCAGATTGATCTGTGATTTGAAGTAATTCCCTTTTAAAAAATGTATTTTTAACAAATCTAACACAAATTTTTTTAGTAAAGATATCAACCATGTAGAAAAACTATGAAATTATAAAATAACTTGTAATTACATAATAATTACAAAAAGTTTAGAAAAAATCAAAACAGCCAATTCTAATAAAGCAATTTACACTAGTATACAGCGAGACACTTCATTCATTTGAAACATACATCCAATATTGAACATCTATAAAAACATTGATTTTTACTATTATATGTTATGTTCATTAGGTTTGTAGCTTTAGATTTGTTTATATTTTATCTTATCTGTTTATTTTTGCAAGTAAATTCCCTTTTGAATATTATATTATTATTATTATTCTTGCTGGTATCCTTCTAAGCTCCTAGGGAACACTGGTGAACTTCTTCAGGCAATACCCATGTACCTAATCTCTGCCAGGCGTCTTCCAGTTCTTCATCTTCTTTAAAGCTTCCTTCAATTTAACAGTTCTGATTACTTCTTTTTCTTTTCTGAACTCCTTCTGCATCCGCTCACTCTCTATCTCCTGACTTCCCCATATATTCTCCCAGAACCTTAATGCATCATCGCCTGCTCTAGTTGTAGCATTTTCTCCTGCATCTAGTTCTTTGGAGAATCATTTTTCTTGGGTCTCAAACATCATGTTTTCTCTTTCCTGCTTTGCCTGTCCTCTATATTTTCTCAGTTACTCAGCTTCTAATCTCTGCTTAAGCTCTTCTCTTGCAGTTTCTGTACTCTTGCCCTTACCTACCCTGCACTGGTTCTGTACTTCCTTACTTGTCCTGATCTTCCCTCTTTTTTGCTGCCTAATCTTTGCCACTTAATTCTCAATTCTTCTCTCCCATGCTGAATCTTTGTCTCTCTTATCTTCTTGTCATCTTTTGTTTTTCATGCCTACAATTTTCAGCACCTCACATGCACCTGCATACACTAAGATATTTACTTCTGTGACACTTCTAGGATCTATCTTTTCCAACTCTTTATTGATCATTTCTGTCTGTATTGCTAGCTTGCTTTTCTTAACCCTTCTTGGCACTCGCAACCTAGTTCTCTCACCTATTACTTCCTTCATCTTTTCTTTGATTGCTACTTCAGTTTGTGTGTCCACTGGTTCTGCTGCTTTTGCCACTTTTGTCACAACGTCTATCACTTCATCTTCCCTTAGCCTGTTCAACTCTCTTTTCCCCTTACTCTCATCCAACTTCAAATTCGCACTTGTCCTGCAAGTGTCAATGCAATGTTAATTAATTCCAGTTTTTTGAAGTCATTTATTTTACCATGCTCAATGTCTTTGAGGTTCTCTTTAAGTTTTGGAAGTGTGTCACTTTATTGATATCTATTTTGCAATTGTTGTGAGGTAGGGTCTTTTTAATAGGGTGAGGTCCTTCCAAAGAGCTCTGAATACCAGGAGGTGAAAAAGAAATATTATAATAAAAATGTGTAGGTGGGTAAATTTTTTTGCAACACATACAGAAACTTTAATTTATAGATTTCTCTATTGCATTGTAAATTAAATATGCCTAATGCATGTTGTGAACCTGAATGTAAATGTGGTTATTACAAGTATGATTGTATGTTTTATTGATTTCCAACTGATACTTATGAAAAACAGAGATGGCTGGATGCAATTCCTTGCGTTTTTTCACCATACTGAAAGCATGTGGTAGTTTGCAAGTGCCACTGGTTTCTACCAATGAAAACTTCAATGAAAAAGGAAGTTTTTGACCAGTGGAAATCCCCAATAAATTTGATGGCATTCCTGCTTCATGTTTCAAACAGCATTAAAGCACAGATAGGTAAATTTTAGTTTTACTTAATAAATTTATATTATAGATTGAAAATAAAGGGTAAACTTAAATTTTAGTCTGCATTTGAGAATGTTGTAAATTCTGTTCAAAATTTTGATTTTATTCATTTTCACTATCAGCTTAGAGGAGTTTGGTTCACTAAATCATGTTCCAAAACAGCAAAGAAAGTATTCCAATGCATTGTTTTCATTTTCATTAAAATATTCAAGTTTATCTCAACATGCATATGTTTATGTTCATGACTTTTTGCCATTACCAAGCATTTGAACAATACAAAAAACTATAAGAGCTATTCAGATTCTTTTTGTCAATTGCAGACAAATTTAATTTCTTCTTATCTGTTTGCTGCTTCTAGATGACGTTTATGTTAAAGAGACTTTGGGGCTTTCAGGTAGTCATATTATTGGCTATGCAGTCGACAAACATCTGAAAAAATAAAAGCAAAAATTATGGTCAGCTTTTATGATCAAATGTTATATTGAGGCCCACATTTATGTTGAAATTAGTTCCCATGCTTAATCCTACTGGAAAATTTATCTATGAGTAGTGTCTGAATATCATTTCTATATTGCATAATACTGGTGCAAACATTGTTGGCTCACTCACAGATAATTTGCATGTCAACAAGCATGCTTTCTTAATTTTAAAAATGAATGCACCAGGGTATGCTGAAATCCATTAAATTCAACAAAACAATAGTTTTTATTGCTTGATCTGCTACATTTGATCAAATCTGTTCAAAACCAATGGTATTCTCAAAAAGAGAAAACTCATATATTTGATGGAATGTATTGCAAATGGAGTGATATATTTGTTTAAAAGAAAGAAGTAGATAATATTTTGAAATGTACTTCTTTGAATTTTGCTGCCTTGTATCTGTCTGCTATAGAAAACAAAAGGCCAGCTTGGCTTTGAAGATTTTTGATGACATAACTATGGCAGCACTCAGAATGTGTGAAATTGATCAAGCAGCTAAATTTGTAGGAAATGTTTTCTAAAATTTTTAAATTGGAAATGTTAATTATCCTACTAGAGGACAAAGAAAAAATGACAAATTTAAAATGGTTATTTCTTCTAAATATGAACTTCACCTTGATTACCTAAGCTTAAATGTGAAAAGGTTTTGTGGCATGGCCCCCATCCCCATAGAAATCAACAATTAGTAAAAAGCTTAACTTATTTTAGTTAATTTCTATGTATGTAAAGTTTTAAAGTAATGATATGCTGTAGTTGTATTTAAGTTTTTCTGTATTTAAAGGGAATTTAAAAAAATTTCCCATCTACACATTTTATTATAATATTTCAATTTCACTTCCTGTTATTTGAGAGCTCCTTAGTCTTTCCTACACATGGGTAAGTTTTCATACTTGCTTTTCATCTTTGACAGTGCCAGGCATATAAGAAATACCTTATCACCATCTTATCAGTTTGTTAAAGTAGTGTTGTTTTTGGACTGAGCTTTTGTTAGTATTGCAACAAATAGTTTCATTTGTTAGTGCAATTTTCAATGAAAATATTTGACTAGAATTAGCACTTCCCTCCATTTCTTGCTGCCTTTGTACAATGTGATGGTTTGATTAGTGTGAGTACCATTTGATCAACTCTTTCAACTCCTCAATTGGCTTATGGGTTGTTCACTGTCATATGACAGTGTAGGATTTCTATTTGTTTCACAAAATTTTGGAAGACAGTGCTTTCAAACCATTTGCCCTGGTCAATAACAAATTTTACCATTAGAATGAATACACATATCTAGTTGTGGAGGATGGCTTCTGCAACTGTTTGAGCATGTATATTGTGGCATAATCAGTAGAAAAAAGAGAAAATAAAGAAACAATGAGGAAAAAATTATCACTATCATCCAGCCTATGCACCTGAAAACAGGGAAAAGGCGCAATACAAATACTAAATGCAACAAATAGAAATTTTGACGTCAAAAAAAGTAAACATCAAAATATATGGAAAAACAACTAATTAAGAAAGCATAAATATAATCAAAGAAGAATACAACTACAAAATACTGAAAATAAAACCAGAAGAGTACAAACACCTGACACCAACAGAAAAGAAACAAGAGAAAATCTTCAAATATTGAGAAATCAGTGTTGGGATGGCATTAGGAGAAACCCACAAAATAATAACAACAACACAAGAACCAATTAGACTACCTGCCAAAGAGTCCTGGAGCACTTGAAAGAGAACTACAATAAAATCCTCAATAAACTCATTGACAATAAAATCATTAGGCCTATTGAAACCCACTATGCCACATTGACAGTATTTGTCAAGCAGGGAACAAAACATAGACTGTGTGTACCATAATCCACTAAATTAGATGCTAAAGAGAAAAAGAAGTCACTCAGGGGAAAGTAAAAAAAACAAAAACAATTAGAAATTTATTTAGCAATTTACTTTGTTGTATTTTGCAACTAAGATTTTTTATATATAAATTTAAAAAATTAGTACTTGTCAAAAACACTAATTTGGCAAAATTAAGAGGGCGAAATTGCTTCTAATTATCTTAGCCAACTTTGGCAGATGATTAATTTGAAAATTTAAATCAACAGGGAGTTTTTGAAATTAAATATAATTATATTGAAACCATTGGAGAAATTGTTTTGAAGTAAATTCGTCAGAATTCTTATCTTTAGTTTAATTGTGGTTTAATTAACCCGAATTATCCTGAGTTTTTATATTTAATTTATATCTGTAATAATAGATACTACAAAACATACAAAATACTGTAATAGCAGTTAAATTAAAAAAATAATCAATTTTTAATGTGAAAGATTCAAAAGACCTGTGTTGCCATATGGCAACGGTAGGCATTTACATTACATCATATTTAATGCAAGAAGTGCGCACAATTCCTTTGCAATTGTTTGCAGTACATCTTCTTTTCTTTTCATAAGAAATAATCCAATGATCTTTTTTATCAAAACGTACAAATTCAGGCACTCTTGACAATCCAGCAGTACGCATTTTTTTGGTTTGACCTCTTGAACATGGCAATTCTCCATAGCTAGACAAGTAACTTTGACATATTTGCCGACGAAACCAAGCTTTCATATTACTTGCACTTCATATTCATTAGGCATTTATATTTTAATAATTCACAAATATAAATCAATTATTACTATTTGAAAATCTTGATAGAGTAAAACTAATTTGATATGAGATGCCTAATACTTGTATGCTTTTGTACAGAATCCATGCATTATGAATGCTAACATCAATTAACCAAATAAAAATTGGAAAATACCACCTTTTTCCTATCATAGCAATTCTATAAAGTAAAATGTTTTGGTCCATCCTGTTAAATCCGCCCATGTATATATTGTACTGGCGTATTATATTAGGTTGGGTAAGTGATATATTGCTGCAGAAAATTTACAAATGAATGTGTGTATGTAACAATCACAACCATTATGTTTAGTATTAATACATTGAATGAAACAGTGAATATATATATATATATA
>CABFPE010000318.1:216873-229238 GCA_900660155.1 Hofstenia miamia
ATATATATATATATATATATATATATATATAGTGTTTCTTCAATGTTTAGTTTTGATTAAGACAAATGTAGAAAACTCTTTCTGTTTTTTGTTGTTCATAAATATGTTAATAAAATAATTAGGTTTGGCTTGAACCAGAAGGTTTATGCAGTGAATTAGTGTATCCAAATGGTCTTACATGTACCATGCCAGAATATGCACAAGAAAGATTAGTTCGAATGGTGCCTGGTTTGGAGGCAGCTGAAATTGTTCAGTACGGTTATGGTGTTCACTACGACTTTGTAGACCCTCGACAATTAAATACCACACTTGAAACCAAATCTATTTCAGGTAATAATAATCCATATATATATATATATATTGCAGAATGATCATATTTGTATTAGTGAACACTCTTTAATACTTAATATTTGTGCAATCAATTATAAACGACATAGGCTTTTCATTGCGATTCATTACTATGGAACATTTTTTCTTTTTAGTGATTTACTTGAAATGTTTGAATGATTAAGCTTTAATTTATAGGACTATTCCTTGCGGGACAAATCAACGGCACAACAGGCTATGAGGAAGCTGCTGGTCAAGGTCTCGTTGCAGGTGCAAATGCTGCCGCTATTGCTTTAAATTTAAAGCCGCTGCTCGTTGATCGATTCTCTAGTTACATTGGTGTAATGATCGATGATATTACTACTGTAGGTGTTGTAGAGCCATATCGAATGTTCACCAGTCGTGCTGAGTTGCGATTGTTCTTGAGGCCAGACAATGCAGATAATCGCTTATCAAAAATAGGTTCGTTTCATTTAGTTTTATTTGTTTCCCTTCTCATTTGTTGTAATTTTTTCAATAAAATAAACACAACCTTTGAAACTTCTTGTTATATGATGTTTAAAAAAATTTTTTGTACGGGTAGGAAATCATAGTTATTCAACTGTACTTTCTATGTTACAATGGCGGCGCAAAGGGATAGAATTGGCAAATGCCTCCCCCTTTAAAATCAATTATTCAGAAAAACCCTACTGTTATTTTATAATTTAAGCAATAACATTGCTCTTATTTAGTCAATGTGCTGAGTAATAAATGTAGCTTTCCTCCCCCTCCCCTTGCCAAAATTCTATATTAACATAGTCGTTCACTGCCTTAAGGAAAAATAAACTTAATTGAATTTTATTTAATTCATCGTACCATAAAGTAAAGCCATTGTTTATTATAATTAGAATATGTTTTAATTTCATAATAATAATATGCTTATAAAAATACCTTTTTAAACAATTTTTTTTAAATTCAATGTAGTATTGATTCGATTTATATTAACACTAATCTTTTGATAACTTGGAAATTTTTAGTGTCAAGAAGATCAGTTTACAACAAAATATGTTCTTCCCTAGTTTTAATACCAAACCTATTTGAAATAACAGATCTATATACAGGGGCGGATCTAGGTCAATATTTAAGTGGGTGGCCTGCAACCAAAAATCGCAAAAACCTCATACACGATGTTGCAAAACACCTAACATTTTTGATATTATAGCAGAGCATGTGTCAATAAGAAACAAAGAAAGATATTCTATGCAAATTATGTACAGTGTACAATGCTAAAATGGGTCAATAAAAGGCGAGATTGCCCTTTTTTTCAAAAATTATAAGCTTCGTCAAAAATTATATTCATTTTAAGCACTACTCTCAAAATAAATGAAAAAGTAAAACGCATAAGCACCTCAGCTAGAGAATCTTGATATCGTGACAGTTCATTGCTACAACACCTAGGTCAGATAGTCGGTTTGTTCCCATGTTTGTGCACAGCAAATTGTGATTCAATAAATTTATCATAGTTTAGCCGCTAAAATAGTCTAAAATTGTGCCCACTCCCAACTGACTTATATAAATGTAATTGAGTGAACTGTTAGCAGCAAAGCAAAGTGTTACAATGATGTTGATTTAGAAGGTAAATAAATGCTATTAATAATAAATAATAACTGTCTTAGGCTGGTCGTCCATCGTCGATAAGTAAAAAAATTTTTACTTACCGGCATTGTACGAGCTCTTAAGTAAAGTAAGGTTTTAAGTAGATAATTACACAATCGGTTCTGTTCGATTTTTAAGTGAACCTTTACGTCAGTGTACGAGGTCTTAAGTAAAGTAAAGTAGAATCCAACTATAAATTTCTGTGGCTTACTTTACTTTACTTTACTTTACGGCAGTGTACGACTAGGGTTAGACAATTAGTGTAAACCGTAATCCTCTAATAACACTAGTTAATAAGTGGAAATTTTTTTCGGCTAAAACTATCTCCATGGCAGAATATTCAGGTAGATTTTGCAATGCAGTTTGCAATACACTTGCTGGTTCCATCCATGCCCAACAGTAACCTTGAAAATATTTGGCCTGCATGTTTAGAAATGGGAAGGACGCCCCCCCCCCTTGTGACACCACTGTCTCTGGCATTTGATAATCTTTCGTATGCCAGACAACAGCTGTGAATTTTAAAATCACTACTTTGAATGAATGATCAATATTGCACAGACAATATAATTTCTCAAGAGAGTCTGTTGTATAAATATGATTTGCGTAATTAATAATTACATGTGTGCTTTTATATGTACATCTTAAATTTTAATTAGGCATGTCTAAACCTTATATCAAAAAGTGGATCTTTACACTTTTTACAATTAATTGTGGCTGGAAACAGTCAGAGCAACTTTGACTAATTAAAGAATATGTTTATTTTTAAATTATTATCTAGCTTAAATATTCTATATTTTGCGACTGTTTGTCGTATTTTTTAATTAAATTATTACAATTAATTGAAGTAACTGTACTGTGGTTATTTCATAAAACTGTTTAGGTTTCGATTTGGGTCTTGTTGATTCTCATCGAAATCAGCTTCACTTAGATGATGAAGAAGTCGTAGATGAACTCAAAGACTTTGTTACTTCATATAAGGAAAAAGGTTCTTATTGGAAATCCGTTTTGCCATTTCTTAACATTGATTCCAACAGAACACTGGCAATTAAGCAATTGCTTACTATTCCGGGTGTAGAAATGAGCCAGTTGTATTCACATTTCCCGCCACATTTATTGAAATCATTAAACAATCGACCATTGTTGGCTAATCGATTAATGGCAGATGCACTGTATGAATCCTCTCTAGAAAGACAAAGAAAGTCCATAGAAACCATGCTCACCGACAGTGAAGTGAGGCTAAAAACTAATATCAATTACAGTACTTTAGGCCGCGCTGTCACACCTAGCACTATTGAGGCATTGAAATTGGCCAAACCTGAGAGTTTAATGGCAGCAAAGCGAATTCCAGGAATTTCTACCTCAGCATTAGTACAGTTAATGCAGCTATCAAGATAGTTCCTTAGACATTCCTCATTTAATTTGACTCTATTTTTATTAGTTTGTACTTTATGATTACACAAAATTGAACTTATTTGTTACTATGTAATCTTTGCAATAAGATTTTCGCACTTTGCCAATAATAGTAGATTTCCGTTTCCTCTCCTGAAGTGTCAACTGCAATTCTTATTTGTGAGTTCCTCGTTATTTTTCTATTTTCAATAGAAGGCAGGCGACTACCTAGGCATTTAACTGTTAGCTTCTGCACGGTAAGTTGTTAAGGTTTGTACGAAAGCCAACACCAGTTGTTGTAATTATTGCGATTAACACAATTTTTATTCAGCAGTAAAATGTAAATGCATGTTTTGTTTCGGACAGTTCCGGCTAACTCTAGCATCTGAACTAGTAATTTCCATCCAAAATGCAATGTATTTTTCTTTTTTTGAGAAGTTTACGAATTGTGTCAAAATACTGAATATAAATATTAAATTTAGTTATACTTTTGAAGCCTGTTATCAAATTGTATATTACTTTTCGCGCATAATCATCTTTGTTATTCTTTTAGAATAAATTTGTTAAAATGAATCTCAACGTCTCTTCTTTAAAGTTTGCTATCAATCCAAACAAAACTGCTGCTGTGTTTCCTACGCGAAATGGGATTGTTTCATATAATTTCTCTAATAAAAAGGAGGAACGAGTTGGGTCAAGAAGCAGTAGATTTGACTGCTCTTGTATTAAATTTGGACCACGATCCAATCTCTGTGCTTTAGCTTCTAATCAGATTTTGGAAATCTACACCATCACCGAATCGGAAGCGCTAATGACCACAATTAACAAAAAAGCTCACAATAAACTAATTAACGATTTGGATTGGAATGCGTCGGACGAGAATTTACTCATAACATGTTCCCGAAACTGTGATATTGCTATTTGGGATAGACGAAAGTTATCGAGAATTACCTTCCAAACAAGCTTGGGAAATATCAACCAAGTTAAGTGGAATCCTGTAAACAAGTATCATTTCGCTTCGACCATGGAATCTGATGTCAAAATCTACGATCGTCGAAAGCTAAAGGAGTGTCTTTTGTCATTTCCATCTGCGCATAATGGTGCCATACATTCATTAAGCTGGTCGCCATTCAATAGCTGTGACATCATGTCAGCAGGTGAAGATGACGTTATTAAGATTTGGAATACTAAATCTAGCTCGAATGAAGGCTATAAAAATGTACCAGGTCTTATGAGCGCAAAATTTGCCGAGACTGGTGTTTTATTTGTGATTAATTCGGATATGTGTAATGAAGGAAATGTGCTTAAAATATGGGAAATTGGGGAGGAAACAAAGGAATTATTGCCGTTGCCAGCGCATATATACGATTTTAATTTTGCATCGGAAGGAAATGTTATGAATTATTATGTATGGACTGACAAGCAAACTTTCCATATTGTCAAGAAAAATTTTACCTCAAAGGTTCGTGCTTCAAGCGAAGTCAATTGCGAGCATTTTGAAAGCAATCAGCATCAATCTCTTCGCATAGATTCACCGAGACCTGAAAGTAAACCATTTCCTTCAAGTGTATTCCATAAAATTGGATGCGAAGATGTTCTCAAAGTCCGTAGCATTGATCCAGAAGCGCGCACTGCCTCCTTTAATGTAAAATATGATCTTTTTTATATTGACATTACATATTTCAATTCAAAATTTTCAATTGATGAAACTAACCTACCCTCTGAAAATGTAAACATTATTGTAAATGAAATGAATAAAATGTTAAAAGACGACAAAGCCGGTCTGCAAAATAGCATTAAATATTTAATTAAGAGTGTTAGTTCTTATAAACCTAATTCTTTTCCAGCACATAGACCCTTGAATATACCATATCATCGAACATCAGGCGCCAGATTTTCAGGTACTGGACAATTGGTGTGCTTCACTTGTTCACAGTATGTTGGAAAGGAAGAAAAGGGTACCACTCCAAGAGTCTTACCGCAAAATCACCAGGGCACAATAAGCCCCCCATTCAACTCTATTGATCTCTCTGATGTGCGCAAAAAACAATCGAAATCGAATTTTCACGTGTTAATTCAAGATACATCCAAGTGCTTGTATCCTAGTAAACAACTCGGTATTAATTACAAAATTGATAGGTCAAATTTTAAAAAATGCTGCCAACACAATGCTATGGAAGCTTCAAAAATTAATAGAAAAGATTTATATAGCTTGTGGAATTTGCTTTCTGTCATTATTGACAATACTTCATTTGTGAATGATGAACCTAAAACTAGATCTCCCTGGGCATGCTCTCCACTCGGTTTGCAATTTGTTGAGCGCTATATTGAACATTACATAAAATTAAATGATGTTCAAACTGCTGCGATGCTTGTTTATTTGTTTAAACCACCACAGACAAATCCGGAATGCATTGAAGATTATGAATTATCATCATCCAAGGGCTATTCTACATTAGAATCCCAGATATCTGGTGGTCAGCACGGATCCTTGCCAATATCCATTTCTCGAACAAGTAATCTGCAGGACGTTGTTGAGGCGGAATCTCCTGATGATTACCATATGATGACCCAAAATCAAATTGAGAATATCGATCGACGCAATAATCTATGTGAGTTCGAAGCTGACCAGCACTTTAAAAACTTGAGGGTTCTCCGACCAGAACGGAAAGTTCATTATGACGAATTGATTCTTTGCTATGCTGGAATTCTCTACCGATGGCAACTTTATTCAAAAATGTGCCAATTCAATCAAACCTCGGCGCTAAATGTTAAAGAGGACTTTGAATTCACTTTTTCGAAAAACAATTACAGGTAATACTTTGTTTATTAAATTGACCAGCTACTCGTCAAACACGTATATAACTTCCAGTTAAAAGTTTATTCAAGTGAATCAGGGAGCTTTTTGAAATAAATATTTACAAAAGTATCAAAGTAGAAATTATTAAGTTTCTATTATAAAAGTAAACTACCAAAAATTGAAGACATTGTTAGATCATTTTACTTCTTATTTGTAGCGTATATCAATACTTCAACGCTTCAATGTCAATAAAAGAACACGGATTGAATTTTTTGTGTACTTAAAATTTACAAAAATAAGGAAGAACAGTTTACCTAGTACAGATTTTTATCTTCACTTTCTTCCGAGAAAGGCGTAATATTATTTTTGTAACTTTTCCATGACATTTTCGATTCCAATTTTTGCAATTTGAAAATTTTAAATATTCGCCGTTTTCATAAAATAATAGTCCCAATTCTTGAGGAAAGTCGAAGGATTAACCTCGATGTTCATTATTTATAAGTCCGCTCTCTTATTAAGCACATAAATTTTTAAAATATAATTTTATTCATTTCGATGCAACCTGGTGCGAACTTTAGATTGCGCTGTCACATATGTCGGCTCCGTGTTGAAGGTCTTGTTAGCAGCTGCGCCTCTTGCGGCCACGGTGGACATCTCCATCACATGCGTCAATGGTTCACAGAGCATGTGAAATGTGCGGCCTATTTTTGTGGGTGTTTGTGCCTAACTGATGTTGATGAGGATGATGCAAATGGAACTGAGTGCAATACTCAATGAAAGGTATTTAAAATATTATGCATAAACTTAATTAATATTTTTGTTGTAATAGATTTGCTAATTAATTTCTCTAATAAAATTATTTTAACATATATGACTGTGCGAATCTTCTACTAGTTAGTTCTTTTAGTTTCATTGACATATTTTTTAAATTTTCAGCATCATTGTGTATCATACCAGGGATATAATTTTAACTCCATTAATTAGTGGGATATTTCCTAATTCTGTTATTTATTTGATTGCTATAATGCAAAAGCTTTCAAAGGCAATTTCTATTCTTCTATTATGTAAGCGAAATTGAAATTTTTGTATTTTTTAATAAAATTGTAATCGTCGATTGGTAAATAAGGGTATTTTAGTTATCATAATATACGTCTTGTCCATCATCAGATCTTCCTCTTCAAAGTCATAGTGTTTATTTTTGTAAAATAATTCGTGCAATTTTAATTTTCTACTGTTTTTATACTATAGATTTAATATATTTTACAATTTTTCCAATTATGTACTATATTATTACCTTGTATTATTAAACCTCTTAATTGTTTAGACTTCCTTTATGGTATTCATTAATGGTCTATATGATATTTAAGTGATAAGTGTTTATTTGAAAGCTAATAGTTTTTTAGTTCTATTATAAAAAATGAATTTGACGCAAGTACTTCATGAGAAATTGAAAAGTAAAATATTAAGTGGAAGTAAAACATTGACATTCAAGATTCTGTTAATGTGTAGTACAGTTGAGTTCGAGTGTGTGCGATTTTGATCAATAAACAATGAATTAATCGTGTTTGTTTCAATAACTACGCGAGAGACTTCCTGCATTCTCAGTAAAATCCATACGGAAACAAAATGCTTTCTCGCAAGAAGGTCTTGTTAAAAGTTATCATTCTTGGCGATTCTGGGGTTGGAAAAACCTCTCTTATGAACAGATATGTGAACAAAAAATTTAGCAACCAGTACAAAGCTACCATTGGAGCTGATTTCTTGACAAAGGAAGTTATGGTGAATGACCGAATGGTAAGTTACTTTCAGACATATTTCATCCATATATATTTTTAATATTCGAAAACTCTCACTAGAATCTTGATGTTAACATCTTCATTTTTAAGTAATGTTACGATCGAGGTCACCATTTTTTAGGATAGTTTGCTCAAGATTTTAGAGATTGTAAACTCTGCATTTAACCCGAAGTATCCCACATTTAAATAAATAGCGGTACAAAATGTTTTCAATGATAAAAGGTCTTCAATAATTTAAAGCCAAATGGTTTTAAGGTAAAAAATACTCACGACTCACTATGGAAATTGTTGACTTACAATACGGACTCACTTCAACAAAATTACATGCACATATATATGTTTGCATTTCCTATGCATAGAAAAAACAACTGGCGTTAATTATCATTGTGCAGTAGTTCTGGGGCGATTGTCAAGTATTAGAATGTGAATACTGCTTTGAATGTTTAGACATCGAAGGGCGCCTAATGGTTCGATGGAATAATTGTTTGGGAAAATATGTTTATGAGTAGAAATACTTTGTACTGCGACGAATGCTTTTAGATAAACGTTTGGTGCATTTGTCTTGCTTTTACAATAATTACATTGTGGTTCACAACCCATCACACAACGCATTTCATAAAAAACTCAAATTTATACATGTATATATTATTTTATATATATATTATTTGCATGGTAAGCTATTGCCACACACGTTCATAAACAATCCGATTCAGCATTACAATAAGTACAAACTGTTCAACTATCGGAATTTTCACAATGATATAAAAGAAGGATAGTTGGGTTCCAACACACATTACATTGCACAGAACAACTTGCAAATAATTTATTTGGCAGATCCTTTTCGGATAAAGTGCTGTAATTGGGTTTAACGCGCATCACCGTTCTGAACTCGTAATTACTAATTTACTTAATTAGAATGTTTTCGGAAAGCTTTAGGTCTACTAATTATCTAAGCCAACTGTATAAGCCGAGACAATAATAGAAACTGTTTTCTTCTCTGTAATGAAGCTAGATGTCAAAAAGTACCGGTAGTTCTCAGATTCATGAGATTCTCATAGTTTACTTTATACGTATATCGCTCAATTATTCATGTCTGACAAAAAAAATGATGCTCATGCCGCAATTACCATGGCCTGATCCTACTAAATATCTTGTCTTGATGGCAAGACTTAAATTTAAGCCACTGTATTTCCCTCCATTTTATTTATATATAAATTGTTCTTGCAGTGAAATTGAAACAAAAATCTTTAAATTTAGAAAGCATTAAAATCTATGCTTCTTAAATTACTGTACTTCATACTTGACAAATTAGAAACATTGTTCTGAAATTCAGAATCACCTTTTGATCGTAGTTGTAGCATTTTGATCGCTTTCCCCATTAAATTTTTTTTGATGCAGTAGAAAAATCCAATTAATAAAAATTTAGTAGTTACGAGCATTAAGGTTACTGTAAGTTATAGTGTAAATCCAAATCTGCTATAAAAGTATCTACCTCTTTCAGTCAACGCAAATGTTTCCACTGAAGCATTGCTTCTGATAAATTTTTGTAAATGGTATGTATAGCTATTCTCAGATCCCATATGTGTACCTTTTTGCAAAATTTTGACCCTTATCTTTTGCCTGGGAAATAAACAAACTTTAAAGGTGTCAAAAAATAACTTTCTAACCAGATTCTGTACACATTATATTCTTAATTTATAATACCCATGAATTTTGAATTTTAACAATTTGTTATTTTACATTTAATTTTCTAAGTCTAGATTTGTTTCAGTTAAGGTGCGTTCAGACGAGAACGCATTCCCTGATCCATATGTCGCCGGTCTGAGCTTTGATAATTATTCTCATACCATTTTGTGGTCATCATTTTTATTACCGTATTTACCCGTGTATAAGCCGAACCCGTAGATAAGCCGCACTCCGAGTTTGGGAGAAGATTTTTAGGAAAAAAATTTTTTGAGCAAAATAAAAATCCACAATCAATAAAACATATTTATTTCCATTATTCAGATATTTCTTACAACTTTGAAGTAAAATTTTAAGTCCGATTCGTGTCAAGCTATCGACGATAAACAAGCTTAAAGAACTACTGAATGGGAAAATATAACTCAAACAAATAAGAAGGCTCTTTTAAGAAAAAAACATCAAAAGTCAATGACTATCAAATTCTTTCCGTAAAAGTTGCTTATTGTTGCGAGATGTTTTTCAAGTGTTTCCGTAGATAAGCCGCACTTTGGGAGCAATTTTTCGCGGAAAAAAGTGCGGCTTATACACAGGTAAATACGGTATTGTGCAGACATTCAAAACAATAATATCCAAACTTTCAAAAATTAATGTTAGTAGTGTTTATTACTTCACTATTGCGCTTGTAAGTCTGTGTGATTTTGTCAACGTAAGAAAATCAATAACCAAAATAAGCATCATGTAGTTCTAAGACTGTTAAAATAAATGTAAGGGAGTAGAAACGGATACGTAATCATAGCCATGTGCTGAATGGCATCAAATTTATTGACGTTGGTCAAGATCGCCACTCTCAGTACAACTAGAGTTAATAGGTTGCTGTATGAGCTGTAGTCTCTAAAAAATTGCTTACGTTACCCATTATTGAATTTCTACTGTAATTTAGTTTTACTGCAGTCCGCTCACTTCTATTTTTGTTTGTTGTCATAGTGGGGCGATTTTCTATCAGGAAAAGATATTTACAACAAAAAGTTAGTTTTCGGAAGAGCCTTTCCGATTTTGGCTTAATGAAACATTCTCTCTACCTAGGCAATCCCTAACGTTAGAAGCATATAATTCGGATATATATATATATATATATAAGGTTTTNACGATATTGAATTCTAAATTTTTTTAACAAAAAGCAGTTATTGCTTTCAATGAAGCAATATTGATTTTTCACAAATTATGCTACTGAATTGTCAATATGTTTTACATGCGTGTAGAACTAACTAAAATTACTTCAGAATTCAAGTATGTATTGAAATTTAATTATATTGTTCAATTGTGTAACTACAAGGAAATTTTTAGGGCCCCGCGAAATCAACATTTTGGGAGTCGGTTCGGTTTTGTTCACATAAAATATCGCGATATCAATAGTATATTTTGCATATACATTTATATGTATGTATATATATATATATATAATTCATATGTAAAATGGAATAGTAATTACAAATATGAATGCGTTTTAGTGAAATTCGTTTCTGATAAAAAAGGAATTTTAAGCCAGTCCATGGAACAATGTTTAATATCACCAGTATATTAAAACTTTTAAAGGTATAAATACTTATGCAATGGAACGGACCTTTCGACCTCGAGCATTAATTAAAAGGATTGAATTTCCTAATTATGATTTTTGCTTTGCAAGAAAATAAATACACCTTAATAAGAATGAGCACATTTTGTAAGTCTGATTTTTTAAAAAAAATCTGTAAGTAGCTCGATTTTGTGAAAGTATTTACAACAACATTTTGTGGGCTAATCAGCCATATAATTGTAGCTGCATTATTACTAGAATTTTCTTAAGAAATTTCGTAATTTTCTAAACTGTTATATCTTAAGCCTCCAACAGAAATGTTCCAAGTTTTCATACAGCAAGCATTGACCCGCGGGCTTGCACACAATACACAGTCTACTTTTAAATAATGTACAAATCAATGTTTTAGGCAAGATACCACGTTATCAGTATTTTTCGGTATTGTCATAATATAGCGGTATTGGTTTCAGAATCGGTATACCGCCGGGCTCTAGAAACTTTAAACAGGTAATTTGGTTTTGGCTGTGCATCAAAATAATGCTCGTCTGAACGCACATCGTTCAAATTAGCATACATCAAAAAGACGCTCGTCTGAACGCTCCCAAATTTTGATAGATGCATCAAAAAAGCATACATCAAAAAGATGCTCGTCTGAACGTACTTTCATCAAAAGATGCGCATCAAAAGGTTCTCGTCTGAACGCACCTTTAAGCTTTTCAATGAATTTAACCCATTATGACCTAAGTTTTGTTTTCGTTAAAGTAAGCTATTTTTTGCTAATCTCTATCATTGAGAACCTTTCAAGAAGGTAGGAAATGATTAA
Source organism: Hofstenia miamia (assembly GCA_900660155.1). Classification (NCBI taxonomy): domain Eukaryota; kingdom Metazoa; phylum Xenacoelomorpha; order Acoela; family Hofsteniidae; genus Hofstenia; species Hofstenia miamia. The sequence goes on from CABFPE010000318.1 coordinate 228,897, forward strand.
ATAACAGACTTAGTCATTTTTATGGCATGTAGACTAGTCCACACTAGGTTGTCAGTTAGCATTTTTTGTAAATTTTAAAATGTGTAATAAATATTACAACTTATTGTTCTCTAGTGCCAAGCAACGTAATGTCTGCCTTATATACTTCTTGTGAATTTAATATACTGCTAACAAGCAGACAGCAAATACCATGCAAGTTGTCACAACCTACCATTGAGGTAGGTAAATTAAAGAGACACTACCCTGCAAAATTTCAAAAGTTTATGTTTGGAAACGCGATCATGATCAGGTTTTTAAAAAAACATTTAGCGGGGGATATAAATATATATATATATATATATA
>CABFPE010000318.1:241469-261317 GCA_900660155.1 Hofstenia miamia
AACCGTAATTTGCATTTGAGAAACCGTAATTTGCATTTGAGAAAACGTAATTTTAGCACATTTTATGAATGAGTAAGGATGCTATTCACTTTTAAGGTGTCACAATGCCCTTATGTTTTTCATAGAGAAAGGTCAAAATATTCTAACTTGAATATCAATCATTTAACTTCAATTGTCTTTTTCAAAATTAGCCGATTTTCAATATTATTTTTTTGACCACCAAGAGAATTTTCAATGCTATACGAATCTTAAATCAGAATTAACCTTTTTAAATTTATTCTATTTTTGTTTGAATTTGTTTACAACTTCCGTAACAGGCTTGGTGTTTAAACTGATTTTGTCAAATTTGAAGCCTATTATTCTACGAGTACAAATAAAAAATTCCCAAACTTTCTCAAAGCTTTTAGTAAAATATATTTTTGCTTTTTCAATATTGTGTATATTTCAAAAGCATAACTACTGCACAATAAGAATTATATTGATTTGCATGTAAGTATATTCATAATTTTGTAATTTATAATCAATTTCGATTAAAGCTTCTTTACTTGAGCATAGTTATAGCTACTCAACGATATAAATTTAATACATTTGCAATAGCAGACACTTTCAGACGATAAAATAAAAATGGTTTGCAGTTCTGACTGATATGTAATTTATAGATAAATTGCTCGCTATATAGTATACATTTAAATTAACTCTATTTCGTCAAATATTGACATGATTAAATATTATCAGATGAAACAAGAAATATTGTATATTTTATAAAAATATCATTTCCCAATATTCACATCAGTATTTTAAACACCAACGTTCATGTCTTCCATACTTAAAACAGCTTCATGAAATGAGGTGGAGTTATGTACTGCTCGTGCAAAATCGCTGCCTAAGTCAAGGTTGCAAGAATAGACAGGGAATTGAAAATCAGAAAGTTTAATATTAAATGTATTTTATGCAACCTTGAATTTTGATTTCACTGAATTAATTACTTACTAGGCAGACAATTCTTTGCTCACAAACACCAGGGGCATTAACAGTTGGCACAGTGATTCTTTGCTTAATGCAAGCCTTTAATTTAGATCATAAATTCAATGGGGTTCAACATTGAACTATATGGACCAAGACGTACTATGACGGCCGGAGAGTTTGAAAATACACTTTCTAAATGACTGTGACATGGAGCCACTAAATCTTCCAATTCTTTGCCTAAATTTCAAATTAGTGTGAAAAAAATTATGTAAACTAACCAGAACTGCTCCAATCGTTGAGCAACTCAGCGATCCACATATTTGCAGATGCTGCTGTGAATGAGCCTCGTTTTGAGTCCATCTTTAGAACGCAACAACTGGTAATTATTATTATTATTATCACAGTTAAAAATACACATCTTAATGGGAACAAGTTCCCTTCTAAGATGGAAATAAATAAACAAATCATAGTCACTTGTAGAAATAACCTTGAAACAATTACGTTTTTAAGTGCTTCTTGAAATCTCTGTATGACGTCAATTGTTGCAAATTAATAGGAAGGCTATACCATAATCTCGGACCCACAATGCTGAAGTTAGGTAACGCAAGGTTGGTACGACCAAGAGGGATGTCAAAATCTTTAGACTGTTGAATATTCCTTAAATTTCTTCGAGGCTTAAGAGTATTAGAGAATGAAAGAGGTAAATTAAATCTATTGACAATTTTGAAGGTAAGACACAGTAACTTGAATTTAATGCGTTCAACTACCGGGAGCCAATTTAAATCATGAAGGTAAGGAGTTATGTGATCGGACCACTTGCAGCCAAAAATAAGACGGACAGCGCTAGGTTGAATGCGCTGCAGGTTTTTAATAAGGTAATCAGGTAAACTAGCATAGAGCGAGTTACAGTAGTCCAATTTACATAATACTAAGNCTCCAAGCGGTATAAGATAAATGCTGAACAGGAGGGGGCCGAGGATGGAGCCCTGAGAGACTCCATTGTTGACTGTGAGTATATTTGAAAGTTCATCATCAATCATTACACACTGTAAACGATGATTTAGGTAAGACTTAAGAAAGTTCAAAACCACACCAGAAATACCAAGTCGGTTACGTAAAATATCAAAAAGAATTAAATGATTAACAGTGTCAAACGCAGAAGTCAAGTTAATTGTAAATAATAAAACAGTGTCTTTGCTATCAATAGCACCTTTGACATAAGCAAATTGATTGCAGTCATATAGTTCATTAGTGTCAAGAAAAGCCGATAGCTGGCAAAGAACTATCTTTTCAATACTTTAGATACAAATGCAGTATTATGTATCGGACGATAATTTTTGATACTTCATTTGACAGTATTTCTTTCTTTGTATGCGGCAGAATGACACTGCACTTTAAACAATCAGGGAATGCTCCATATTTCATAGATGTATTAAAAAGATGTAATATTTCTTTTTATCTACTACTTTTCTTTAGAATAGGAGTTCTGATAAAATCAAGACTCGATGTAGCATTACTTACAGCAGAGAAAGCAGAATCCACAGTTTCTAGATCTATTTCAGCAATCTCCGAAAAATAAGTTATATTAGAAACGACAGGCGGAGTGTAAACGAGTTCACAACCGACAGAACCAATAAGGTCATTCACTTTAGATGTAGAATACTGATTAAAGGAGTTANCAGTAACTTGAATTTAATGCGTTCAACTACCGGGAGCCAATTTAAATCATGAAGGTAAGGAGTTATGTGATCGGACCACTTGCAGCCAAAAATAAGACGGACAGCGCTAGGTTGAATGCGCTGCAGGTTTTTAATAAGGTAATCAGTGTAAACTAGCATAGAGCGAGTTACAGTAGTCCAATTTACATAATACTAAGTTTCTAACCAGGTCGATAATTGTTCCGCGGTTAATAAAGTGACGGATTCTACGTATAGATCTAAGGACTTGGTAACAGTGACCCGAAACATCATTTATATGATCAACAAGAGAAAGATTTTCGTCCAAGTGACACCCAGGATTTTTACCGGGTTTCGAACAGCAATTTCAGATCCCATCAAACTAATGCTGTAAGGAACATTTTGGTGTTGTCGCGCACACCTGCTGTGAATGTGCATGCACTCTGTTTTGCTAAAATTGATTAAAAGTCTAATCTTTTTACAAAAGGTGTTAATATCCTCAAATATTGCAATAATATGTGGAAGAGGTAAAGAAATTTACGTCGAATTCGACAATAGATTTGTCCATCGTCAGCATAGAATTTATAGTCCAAGTGTAGCGATTTTAAGAAATCTCCAAGCGGTATAAGATAAATGCTGAACAGGAGGGGGCCGAGGATGGAGCCCTGAGGGACCCCATTGTTGACTGTGAGTATATTTGAAAGTTCATCATCAATCATTACACACTGTAAACGATGATTTAGGTAAGACTTAAGAAAGTTCAAAACCACACCAGAAATACCAAGTCGGTTACGTAAAATATCAAAAAGAATTAAATGATTAACAGTGTCAAACGCAGAAGTCAAGTTAATTGTAAATAATAAAACAGTGTCTTTGCTATCAATAGCACCTTTGACATAAGCAAATTGATTGCAGTCATATAGTTCATTAGTGTCAAGAAAAGCCGATAGCTGGCAAAGAACTATCTTTTCAATACTTTAGATACAAATGCAGTATTATGTATCGGACGATAATTTTTGATACTTCATTTGACAGTATTTCTTTCTTTGTATGCGGCAGAATGACACTGCACTTTAAACAATCAGGGAATGCTCCATATTTCATAGATGTATTAAAAAGATGTAATATTTCTTTTTATCTACTACTTTTCTTTAGAATAGGAGTTCTGATAAAATCAAGACTCGATGTAGCATTACTTACAGCAGAGAAAGCAGAATCCACAGTTTCTAGATCTATTTCAGCAATCTCCGAAAAATAAGTTATATTAGAAACGACAGGCGGAGTGTAAACGAGTTCACAACCGACAGAACCAATAAGGTCATTCACTTTAGATGTAGAATACTGATTAAAGGAGTTAGCCATATCAAACGCACAATTATAAGACGGAAATACTTTTGCAACATTACGACCCAAAAGTCCATTAAGAGTATTCCAAACATCATGCTGATTACGGGCATCGCCAATGCATTTTTGGTAGTACGTAGCACGCTTCTTTCTAAGGGTAATATCAAAGTTTTTTACAGCATCTGTTAGAGATTGTAGATTAGATGAAGTACGATTATTAAAATAGCATCGCTCCTTTTTACGTTTAAAACGTTTAAATTTCTGCATGTCCGCATCAAAATAGTAACAATTCAGTGATTTTTTAGACATGTGGACCAAAGGACACAATCGATTAAGTTCACTAAGAGACAATGAAATAAACCTCTCAAAATTACCAGATACATCGAGATCGTCGATAACGACCCATTTGTCAGTAACCGATTTCGAAAATTCATTTAAGTTTAAGCATTTATAATTTCAATAACTGTACACTCGATCATGAACCACTGTTTTCTCGGATGGTAGTTGAACTATAACCGGAAAATGATCAGACATTTCGGAGAAATGTGGCTGAATAGAATCAGAATCAAGACTAAAATTAGTCATAACCAAATCTAAAGTGTGGTCCAATCTATGTGTGGGGAAGTCTACCCATTGAGTTAAATTAAAAGAGTTAACCAAAGAGAGAAATTGTCGACGCCTCGAGTCTAGCATATCATCAATGTGAATGTTGAAGTCTCCAAGCATAATAACATCATCATGAAGGGGCAAAAAATGGGATAATATTTCTGCGAGTGAGTATCCGGCCAGTAAACAGTAACCACACATAACGTCTTTGTAGAGATATTTACAGTTACAATAAGACATTCAATCCCACCCTTAAAAATATAACGAGAACATCTGAAGTCAAGCATCTTATTGTAAATAACACACAGACCACCACCTCTAGCATCACACCTCGGGTACTAGCATAGCTATATCCATTAGGACAACTGTTTTTGAGCACCTGTTTATCCGCAGAAATATCTGTAATCCAAGATTCCGTTATTACTAGTAAATCAATCTCACACCCGATAATAAAATCATAGACATCAAAAAACTTATTACGAAGCGATCGTAGATTCCATGTCAAAAGTTTAACACTATTTAAGTCCTGGGAAGTGAACGAAGCCATACCCGAGCACTTGGATTTAAAAAATAACGTGATATAAGCACATTTTCAGGCCAATTATTAGGGTCAGAAACGGAGTCAATATTAGAACTTCGAAAAACACAATGAAAAGAGCTGTAAGTTAAGTTTTCAGCTGATATTTTTCTTACATGAATAAGTGGCAATGATCGATCCTTACAGTATTCCACAATGTCGGATACATCACTTGTCTTTTCAATTCTACCAATGTAAAGGTGACAGCGAGGTGGCTGTTTTGGAATACCCTTAATTTTCGACGTAGAAGTAACCAATTTCGTACCAATAATGCGTTGTTTATCATTTGGTTTGTAAACATCTGAAGACCTTTCATTCGATGAAATACGTTTTCTTTTGCTGCTAACAGAGTCGACACTTGTGGTGCTATCACGATGCACTCGAGTAGATGATTTAACTCGATCAGTTCAAGAGCCGTAGCTGGGCATATCTTGAGGCCTATTCTTCAAAGTTTGATGCGAATTTTGTAGAGATAAGCCACTAATTTGAGTTTCATGTTTTTCAAACTTCTTGAGACAAGCAGGAATTTCATCAAGAGCTTTTCGAAAATCATAAACGGATAGTCCATCCAAAGCTTTATTAAATTGATTATCCATGCCTTCACATTTTCCACACTTCCACATTTCAAACCGGAAAAAGACGATAGTAGATTCAAACCAATACATTTACCATGTATAGCTTCGCTTTTACAATCAACGCAAAGTAATACTACGTCATGTTTATTATTGCAAGTGAGAGCATATCAAACAAAACCGACTGGTTGCGACTACATAATTGCCCCAATTATGTGAATATTTGGACCTCTTGATACAGGAAGTGTCGTCACTGCTCTATGACCAATCTTTGATTTTTCCGAAATTTCTCCGGCAAAATAAATTTATGTTGGTTTCATCTACCCAAACAATTTGCTTCCCAGCTCTAATCTCCTCATTTAGTTGACGAACATATATAGCTCTTTTATTTTTGTTTATTTCACTATTCATTGAAATTGGAATGCTATGCACCTTTCTTAGGGAATACAATTCTCCCTCGAGATAATTTGCAATTGTTGTGACAGATACTTGTATTCCATATTCAGTTTATTTGAAAGCATTTATTTATATCAATACTTTGAATTGTACCATTTCTCAAAAATGAAATGTATTCAGTTTTTGATAATGTAAATAAATGCCAACAAATAAATTGTCTTTCATTGAAACCAATGTAATGGAACAATTCGATTCAAGAAGCTTAATCAAGTATTCTACATGAAGACTATTTAACTTCTTTGGCTGGCCTCCAAGTTTCCCAATACCTTGTATTTGACCAGATCGGATACAATTATAAGCAGTTTTGTATTTAACACCTAGATTATTTGCTAGGCTTCCCCATTCATCACCTTTGTTGGCAGCTTCCACAATGAGCCTATAATTGAATAAGAACGTGCTACATGTAGTTAAAATATTTTTCAAAGATGTAGGAAATCCTAGGAAATTTTAGCAAAAATTGCAAGTAACACATTTTTATTATATACTTTCTATTGTATTGTAAGTTCTTTAGCAAAATGGTAAAGAAGTGATTAGTTATTTTTCTTAAAACTCTCCTCCATACGGTATATTAAGATGAAACTTAACCCAATATTAAAAAGCGTTTACACAATTTTTAATGATCTGATTTTCTGAAAACCTTTACTTTTGAGAATATAACTACTTTTGCAATTAAACTATTATGTTGTTACATGTTTTGGGATTGCTTCGATAGGTTATGTTTTCGAAACACTGATGCACCTGCGGAAATATCACTTTTGTGCCACATTTTGTTTCCTGTAGTTGCATATAGTTTAAAAAGCATTCTTTTATTTAAAACAAACGAAATAATTCTGTCAATTCAACACAGATGGTTGCATTTCCAATAAATATGTGTGATAATTTTCCTATTATATATTACACTTTCAGTTCATCGGAAATCAAATTTCTAGCTGCAGATGTAAATGCTTACTTTTGTAGAGACTTAGAAATTGTATTTTGTAGTTAAAAAGTATTAATAACTCATTCTAATCATTGTAAATAATAACTGAATTAGGCACTAAATCTGGGAACATGGTTCCAGAAACCGCTCTTGATTGTTTGAAGATTGCTGCGTCGGAAGCTGATGAAAACACAGACAACATCGCCATGCAATTTTTTGATGGGGAGATTTCGTTGGATGTCTTTCTGCAGCGCTACCAATCTGAGCGCACACATGCTTATAAGACCATGGTGAAATCAGAAAAAATGGCGGAGCAAGCAGCTCGTGGTTTTCCTACATTAACTGCGAATCAGCCACCGCAACAGCAAGCATCCCCTTATCCTCCCAGCGGTTATCCTCAACCAATGACGCAGCCTGTTTCTTCATATAATACGCCTCCGGGGGCTCCTTACAATCCCTATTCCGCGCCGATGCACAACCCCTATATGCCGCATCATTGAATTGTGTTTTTGTATGATAATATTTCGTTTGACAATGATGTTGTAATTTGATTTTAAATGGCAATATTTTGTAAAAAATTCTATATTTCAATAGAGCAACTATACTGTTTTCATTGGAAATTCTCTTATAGTGTGTCTGGAATTAATACCAACAATAACATTTTGTAAATATTTTTTAGTTATTTATTACACATCGCATATTTGGACGAAATTTATATAAATTTGTGAGATTATTATGTATTTAAACCTATTTTGAAAGAACTAAATTACTTTGAAAATTACACAGCATTTTAACGTCGTATTGCCCTAGATAATATTGGGGCTTTTACTACTTATATATTATTATACGAATTATTTTTAATTCTAACATTCAAAATCATTTTTTGAGCATTCTTCCTTTACAATTTCAATTAAAGTAAAAACTCAACGAGATATGACATTTTAATAATTGATCGCAAACAATTTGCATTATAGTTGAGCATAGGCAATCAAAGCAAACCTTCTCTCAAACAAATTTCCAATTCTTATCATTCTATTTATAGAAATAGAAATCGCGGTAGCCCAAGTAAGTTCGTTATTGTTAATATTTGTAAGCATTCCCTTTTGATGCATTTTATATTTTTTCTTGAAGTTTTCACAATTTCTGGGAGTATATTTTTTTATAGTTCATACAATTTTTGAATATATACTTTCTAATAAGACATTCCTTATTTTGATAAACAGTAATAATTTAAACTGCTAATTTGTGTCATGAAATATGCAATCATACATCCAAATAAATGCAATGCAAAACAATCGATACAATGAAACTACCAGATTAGGGATAAATTACTACAAGAATTTCAAGAAAAATATAGTCATTATCGAATGTGTATCATAGCCATGGTTTACCTACCTGAAATAAGCTTTAACAATATTAATGTGGTTTTTAATGACCATTAATTTTTCAATGTCCGTTATCTCTGGGTAATGAATTTTAGTTCAAATAGAGTTATAAATGAATGGATTCTTTCTAAGCTTTTCTATACTTTATGGAAGTAAAATACTTTGTTCTAAAATTCTGTTTATGAAAAAAAGAAAGATTGAAATTATATTGCAAAGGTAGTAATTTCTTAATCAGATTAAAAAACGTCAACATAGCATTTGAGATGATTATCTGTCTTGAGAGAAGGATTGATCTAGAAATAAAGTGCTTAGTTCTAGAACATTTTTTTGAAGCGCTAGTACGTGTTTGTCTTTGTTGCTCAAGAAAATTATGGTTAATACAAATTGCTCTACTTGTAAATCTGTGATACGAGAAAAGGTAAATTTTCAGTGCATTAACTGCAGAAAGCATTTACATTTTACTCCATCTTGTACCGGTTTTTCTACTGAATGCATAGAGGTTATAAAGTCTTATCGTAAACATTTTCTTCTATTTTCTGATTGTGTTGATGTGAATGGAAAGAACACCATTCAGGCTGGATCTAATCTAGAAAATGCTAGCTCTAGTCTCAGATCTTCAATATTATCTTTGCAAAAATTGGAATAAGAACTTAAGAACTTTATTCAAGAAATACTTTCAAAATTTAATTCTGAACCTTCCTTGCCAAGAAGAGACATTCAAAATACTGATTTAAGTTACCAGAAGAGAATTATTGTTTTTGGAATTCCAGAGGCGGAAAATGTTCGAAATGAAATTATGCATGATAGGCAACATTTAAAGGAATTGTTCGAATATCTAAATATTGATTTCCCTTCTATTTTAAATGGAGTGAGGCTTGGTAAATTTAGGGCATCTTCTAAGCCTAGACCGATTCTAGTTGATTTGGTAAATGTTTGGTCTCGGCGTTTAATTTTAGCAAGGGCTGCAATGTTGAAGAATTATTCGATTGGAAATATATACATTAAAAGAGAACTCAGCCAAGAAAACAGAATTATTGAAAAACGCCTGCTCCAAAAAAATATGAGCTTATTAATTCTGGAGTCGATAAAGCTGATCTCCGAATACTTAACTTAAAGTTATTTAGAAATGGAGTTGAGATTGAACCTAGTGATAATTGACTAGTTGGATCTAAAGATCTAGATATGATTTATCTAAATGCCCAAAGTCTAATCTCTATGGAAAGGCGGTTAACATTATATTCACATATCATTATATCTCAAAGCAAAATAGTTATAATTACGGAGTCGTGGTTTGATAATATTATGCGGGTAACTTATTTCCAGACCCATCCTATTTAGTAGCAGCAAAGAGTATCCGTATTGGAAAAAAATAGACATGGTGGTTGTGCTATTCTCTGTCACAAAGATTTGAACTTTACATCCATTTCTACTCTTGAAAATGTTGATTTCGCATGTGCAATAGTTGTTAAACTTTTCAATTGTGCTTTCTTGATTATCTCACTATATATTCCCTCAATTTCATAATTATATCGTCCAACATCGGATGCTGTAATTGATGCTATTGCTTACTATCAAAGTGAATTTGCGTTATATATCAAAAGGCATTGCTTATCAATGACTAATTGTCCAATCTTAATTTGTGGTGACTTAAATTTCCCGAATGCCGATTTGTCTTTTATGTCTTCAACGCAAAATTACGAAGGTCATGTACTTGAGTATTTGGATGATATTGGACTAAGCCAATACATTGATGCCCCAACACACAAGAGCGGTAACATGTTAGACGTAATACTTTGTAACAAAGAACTTATATATATATTAAAAAAGTCATAAAGCCTCATGAAAGTATTTCTGATCACTCCATCATTTACTTTTCACTAAAATTAGACTTGGATCTGGACAAAGTAGATTCTATAATATCATGGAAAAATCAAATATTTTCTTTCAGCAATGCTAATCATGTTCTTTTAGAAGAGTATTTATCCCATACATTTATATCAAAAATCTGTGAAGATTATCTAAGCTGTTCAGATTACATTGACACTTGGTATAGCTGTTTAATGAACATCATGGACTTGTGTATCCCAAAGAGAATGCCTGTTAGACGATTGCTGCCTTCCTACTTCTCTTCTAATACTGTTGATTTATACAACAAATTTCTTAGTGCTAAGATGAACAGCAAATTTATCACTGCTAACAATTTAGCAAATGATCTCTTGACTTCGATTGAATTAGATAGAATTATTTATATTAACAACTTTGCTGACCTAAGGTGATGTTTTTAAACGAAACCGGATTTTCAAGTGATTATGAGATAGCAACTCAATTTAATGCATATTTTATCTCTATTTTTAGTCCCCCCTCCAATAATTTTATCCCAGAAACGTTATGTAGAACCCATAACGATGTTCTTATAAGTATGAAAATGATTCAAGATTTATTATCGGAATGTTCCACAACAGGTAGTGTTTTTGACAATCTTCTTAATATTTTTCTCAAAAGATATTCGAATTTACTATCACCGCAAGTTTTTGCCTTATTCAGGCATTACCTAAATAAAGGAGAATATCCCACTTATTGGAAAACAGCAACAATCTCACCTGTGTACAAGTCCGGACCAAAGAACAGTATTCTGAATTATAGACCTATCAGTATACTATCAAACTGTCGTTAGTTTTTGAAAAAGTAATCTACAGAACCTTATATCCTATTGTTACTACAAATCTTTCCAAAAGTCAGTTTGGTTTGTGAAGAAAAGATCTTGCACATTGCAATTACTTATGTTTCTGGACACCATTTATAAAAACTATGATAATAATAATGAAACTGATGTTCTCTACACAGATTTTAGAAAGGCGTTCGATAGTGTTGATCATAGCGTTTTACTTAGAAAACTTATCAAGGTCGGAATAGGAGGAAATTTACTGTCACTGATTAGATCCTGCTAAATTGGAAGATTCCAGGGCGTCAAAATTCGTGACTCTTTCTCTTGATGCTTAGAAATAACTAGTGGTGTACCCCCAAGGCTCTATACTTGGGCGTTTACTCTTTATACTTTATATAAATGATCTGCCTGACTATTGCTTAAACTCTACTCCTTATATTTTTGCAGATGATGTCAAAATTATATCAAACTCACTGCTGGCTATATCAGAAGATTTGTCAAACATTAGTAAGCGGGTTGCCTTAAATAATCTGACGTTTAATGTAAATAAATTCCATTTGATATCACTTCCGCATTCCTCGAGTAAATCCATAAGTTATTATTCTGATACCATAACTTGCGAAGAAAATGTAAAAGATCTTGGCATCTACATTACAAGTAATCTCAAATGGGATATGTATATTTCTAATAGAATAAGATACTCTAATATTTCATTTGTGAATATCAAAAGAACTATCCCGTTCACTGTGAATTATTCTGTTAAACTAACATTGTATAAATCTTTAATTTTGAGTAAGTTATTGTACTCTTCCTAACTATGGTATCCCTCAATAAACGATATAGATAATTTGGAGAAGTTACAAAAGAGATGTGTAAAATGGATTACTTCTGGATTTGATTATAAAGAGAGATTGAAAAAGCTCTACCTATTACCCATTTCACTACAACTAAAATTCAACGACCTGATATACTTCAACAGATTCCCAAATTGCAAATACGATCTTTGATTACATCTCATTATACATTCCTTCGAAAAGAGGTCTTCGAAAAAATAGTAAGGTGCTTTTTAAGACTAAAAAAACAATCAAAAGTAAAACGTCTCAATTCTATTTTAACAGAATTATAACTTTAGCCAATTATGTTCAGATATCGTTAGAAACAAACTTAATGATTGATAATCCCCAAATAGTAAAAAAGAAACTGAAAGAAATCTTCTGGAATTACTTCATAAGAGAATATGACGTAAATAATAAATGTAGCTATTTTGGTATGTTTTTGCAAGATTTGTAGGCTTTAAGTGTGAATTTTATTAAATATTCCTGTAATATTTAAAGAGTGTAAGTATCAGGCGTCAGCGAGTTAAATTAAATGATACTTTTCAAATTGGTTGTCTGTCAAAATGGTGTACCTCAAGAAGCCATACTAGGTCCACTGCGTTTTAATCTTTATGTGAATCACATGAAGGAAATTAACAATCCGCCAATGACATCTATTTACTATGGAAATGAATTTTTAGATAGCACTGTAAAAAAATAAATACTATTATTAAAAAATGGCTGCTAGTGTTAGAAAGATATCCTGTTTCCCAACAGTTACACCTAATTGCAATAATGTATTTCATACTTACATTATAAACAATGTAAGCTATGCTAATATTTTATATACTAATATACACAGTCTAACGGTAAAAAGCTTGAAGTTCAACTAAATTGAGCACTAAAGGTTTGTAATAACTCCTTTAAAGCAAAAGATTATATTTCTAAATCTATTTTTTCCATAAAAGTTAATTATTTAAAATATTATTTAATTCTTAGAATTCAGAAATATAATTCCACCCTACGGCGAGATATCCTTTTCGAAAGAGTCTATAAAACAAAAGAAACGATCTAAAAACTATTCATGTGTTAAATATTAGAAATATTATGAGCCAATCATTTATTAATACTGCAACACATGGTATTTAGATGATGGTTCTCTCGTTGGGGCGTTCCATCTTTGTGCAGAGTATTTGAGTTTGTGGTGTTAGCCATGAAAAATGTGAAGTATGGTCGCCTAATCCTAATTTCGATTTCAGTGTTTGCCCAAAACAATCAACAGACGAAAAGATGGTCTTATCACGCTTGGTGCTCCTATCTNTACATTCATCGAAGAGATCACATAATGGTCTTGCTAATACATATTGAGCATCTTTTAATAACCATAGAGAATAGTAACTTGGGCCTTTTGATTTACTTGTTTTTATCATTTTGCGCATTTACAAAAATCATGAAGTGAAACATATTTAAATTTAAAAGATGAGTGATTCAAATTTAGGTTATGATGGTAATTGAATTTAGTAACTTTTTTTATAGAATCTTCATCTTGAAATTTACCAAGTTTCACAAAGTGTTCATTCATAATATTTGCAATTTCAATGCTTTTTTCAATGATTTTTCCTTCATTGCTAACTAGACATTTTATATCATTGTTATTTTTTTCTTTGATATATTTATTGATGCATAGCCATTTTTTGCAACATTCTTTCCATCTTTAAAAGATCGTGTCAAAAATTTCTTGTATTTTTTGAGATTTTCTGGATATCTATTTTTACAATAGTTTGCAAAACCACTACTGGGGTAGGAGACCAGATCCTCACGCAGCGCGTCCCCGACAACACAGGCAACTACCTTGCACCTACTCGTGGTCTTTACCATCTGCATGGCACACCTCTTCTTTCCAGATCGATCGGGCAAATCTTTGGTTGACTGGGTATCCGTAAAATTGAAGAGGTTGTCTACTCCTAATTGGCCTCTTTGTGCAAGTATTTTGTGATAGGCTTTCGTTAGGGTTGGCGAGTACTTTGCGGTTCCCTGCTCTGGCAATGGCAGAGGTATTTCAAAGTCTCTCCAATCACCACATACACTCCTTCCTTCTGAACTTAGTGGCATGAGGTGACGTCGGTTTCTTCTTATAATTTTTTATCCTACTTTTATCAGATAAGATCTTGGTGCAGTGTGGTTTCCGACCCCCCAGTAACATCTCTAAGATAAGTGACGCATACCGTGTCTCCTTTCCCAAGCTTAGATAAATCCTTTGCAGTACGATCGTAATGCTTCTTTTGGCTTTCTTTGTATCTTTGTTCGTCTTCCATAAACTTCTTTTGGGATATCATCTTTGGTTTTAACCATTTTTGGGTATAATGTCGCTCGTTTTTAAGCTAAAACTAAGCAGTGTATTATTGTTCTCTAGTATTGAAAGTCTATAAATAGGACCTTTTTTATGCATCGATTTAAATGTTCTTACATCGTAGTTGCATTGATCTGATCTGTAAATTTAAGTTCATTGTCAATTTCAATACCAAGATATTTAATTTTCGTAGTTTCATTAATGATATTTTTTTCAACATATATTGATTCTAATGGTTCACTTTTTCCATTTTTATTCTTTACAATCATAAATGTAGTTTTCTCAATATTTAATTTCATCATATTCTGCTCAAAAAATTTCTTTACTTTAATTATATGTTCTTGTAAAATCTTTATTTTTGACGTATATAATTGAGTATCCTCTGCAAATTGAATGCATTTGCCTTCAATGAAGTTAGGAATATCATTTACATATAGATTGAATAAATATCATAAATACCGATGTTTTCACCGCGAGCTGTCGGTCCTTGCGAACGCGCTGTGCTTACCACGCTTAGCGCTACTTCGCTCATTGGTTTACCTGAAGAGGAGTTAAGCAAAACTAAATTATTAGCTCCTCTCAAGAATGTCGGCAGAGATGAACTAATTATCCTGTTCAACACGCTAGCAGCCATCAAGGAAACTCCTTCTGAATCCACGAACAAAACTACTCAAGTAACTCCAGAAATTAATCATGCACAGTTTCAAACACAAAAGAAGATACAACGCCCAAAACACTTGAGAGCAGAAGCTGAATTTCTTGCCGTTGGATCATCAATCTACCGTCATCTGAAAGCTTCGGGATTACTAAGAACTTCTACATGTGTTCATTCGTATCCGGGAGCCACCATTGAAGACATAGCTGATGTAATTCCGCTTTATCCCGAATCGAATAATTTAAAGAGAATTCTCATTACAATAGGAAGAAACGACTTAATGCAAAAGTAAGAAGTTATGCCGACATTCTCTCAACACCACCGCTGTTATCACCCGCCGAGGTTCAGAGGATTAGAAACTTTCTTAGACTTTTCTAATGATGGTAAATTTTATTTTTATATTGTTGACTTTCATTGGGTTATGGCGAATTGTTCACCTAATTTATGCTATCGCTAATAACTCACTTTCTTTCATATATTTATTTCTAATTATTCTTAAATCAAAATTCAATATTACCTGTGTTAGAGAAACCTTACCTATATATAAACATAATTTAAGAAACAGCATGAATACATGCAAGATATTTAAAAAATGGATTTTCATTAAAACAACAAAACATTCTTTATTCTACTTTCTAGTACTAACAATAATGTTACTTATATCCGGCATCGAGATTAATCCCGGGTCTACCAAAGCTGATAATATTTATGAATACTCAGAATTATCAAACATAATGCATTCAACTAATTCTTTTAAATATATTCACATAAATTTTCAGAATCTCTCAATAAAAAATTCGGAATTTAGACAATTCATTTCTGAACTGGATTCAAACTTTATTCTGGGCATAACTGAAACCTGGTTTACAAATGATAATCACAATTCGTCCTGGTCAATCGATAACTCTAAATTTAAAATATTTAGAAAGGACAGAAATCCAACTTTTCATTTTAATGAGACAAAAGGAGGTGGTGTCATGTTTTTCATACCTAAAATACTCAAACCTAAACTTAGGACAGATATAGCAAACGATTCAACTTATGAAAGTCTTTGGGTTGAAATTCGAAACTCAGACAAATTTTAGTAGTCAATTATTAAATATCTCTTATTGTCCAAATAAAACTTATATAAATAACTTTTTCTTACAAATGGAAGATGAATTTTCTACTGCTCTGAGTTATAACACGAATATAATGGTAATGGGAGACTGGAATGTAAATCTTCTAAACAATAACGAAAAAAGTAAGCTTGGCAATTTTCTCAATACTTTCAATATTTCACTAATAAATAAAAAAATTCCTTCTAGAATTTCTGCTAATAGTAAAACGCTTATTGACTATTTCATGATATCAGAAAATTCTTCGTCTTATAATTATTTTTGTTTTGAATTTCCATACTCAGATCACTGCCTTATAGCTACTTATTCGAATATTCTAAAAGTTTGTAAACCCTCTAAATCTTGGATAAAAATACGAGAAAAATCAACAGAAAATGTCGAAAAACTTCGACAGTATTTAAAAATCGAAAACTGGAATTCGATATATTCATCATTAACACCTAATGAAATGCTATCACATTTTACAAAAACTTTACTTTTCTATTTGGATATATGCTGCCCAGAAAAATATATTCTTTCATCCGAAAATACCAAAAAAAACTCAGAATAATGTTTCAAAACCATGGATTGATTCTAAATGCCTCGATTTAATCGAAATAAAGAAACAGAAATTGAAAAAATACTTAAATTCCCAAACACTGGAAAATCATAATGCTTATAAATCTGCACGAAATTTATGTAACATTGCTATAAGAAAAGCAAGTAATAATTATTCCCGTTTTCAGTATCAAAGTCTTTCTTCCCAAAAAAATAAATGGGAATTTGTTAACAATTTGCTAAATAGAAAAAACATGCAAACCGAAGAAATAGAAAGAATATACTATAAAGATAAATCCATTACAAATAAGAAGGAAATCTGCAATGCTTTCAATGAAGTTTTCCTAAATTTAGGAAACTACAACGGTATGAATGTACCTTTTTGCCTTAATAAACCCAAAGGAACTCCAACCTCTTTCTCTTTTCGTTTTGCAACAAAATATGAAATCATAAAGTCGATACAATGTTTAAAAAATAAATCCAGTGGACCCTCTCTAATACCAACGTGGTTCCTAAAACTCTCAGGTGACTTAATAGCTGAACCAATATGCTACATTTTAAATAATTGTATAAAACACTCCTTTTTTCCAGATGAATTTAAATTGGCAAATATAACACCATTATTTAAAAGAAATGATCCCGAAGATTGCGAAAATTATAGACCCATTTCGATCACTTCTCCAATCAGCAAAATTTTTGAACGAATTCTTTTTAATCAAATTAACGAACATCTTTGTAAACATGATCTCTACTCCAAAACACAATATGGTTTTCGTAAAGGTATTTCTACGAGCGACGCTTTAATACAAGCTACAGAAAAATGGCGATCAACAATAAATGATAATGAATACTCAGCAATTGCTTGCTTAGACCTCTCGAAAGCTTTCGATTCCATAGACCGCAGTATCTTACTACAAAAAATTAAAATTCTAGGTTTTTCTAATGACAGCATAGGTCTTATCTCCAGTTACTTATACAATCGCATGCAAAGAGTTAAAATTAATGAATCTTTTTCAGATTGGGTATGCACTAAAAATGGGGTACAATTTTGGGTCCCTTATTATTTAATATTTACATAAATGATTTGTCCGAGCAAGTAACATGTGACGTTATACAATATGCAGATGACACAATATTATTTCATTCTAATAAATTTCCCGAAAAAGCGGTTCAAACTCTCGAAACAAACTGTGCTTCTCTTGCTAAATATTTTGCTTCTATAAAACTAAGAGTAAATCCACTAAAAACTCAATTCTGTATTGTTAAATCAAAAACTAAATCTACTGATACTTCAAAATACAAACTTAATTTCAACGGCATTCAAATAAAACAGGTTGAGTCTTTTAAGTACCTCGGAATAATTTTTGACATAAATCTAAATTTTGAAGAGCAACTAAATCATGTTATTAGAAAAATGGCCATATCGATTAAAGCAATTAACTTAATTTCTCAAAAACTTCCAACTAAAGCAAAAATTCAATTAATATATGCTCTAATATTAAGTCATTTTAACTATGCCAATATACTCTACACAGATATAAACCAACAATTTCTCAGGAAATTCCAAGTGCAACTAAATTGGGCTATTAAAGTAGCAGTAAATAATCATAGCTTTAATAAGAATAATGAATATAGAAAAATTTCAAAATTATTTTTACATCCGCAATGTTACATCCATATAAATGTCTTAACGACGTTCTTCAAAATAGTTAACAATACTTTCCCATATTACAAAAATGACTTTCTTGCTGCAAAATTAGTCAATAAACAAAATAAAAGAACACACATAATTGAACCTATTAGGTATAAGAAACGAATAATGAAAAATTCATTTCTAAACACAGCTATAAATATGTGGAATGAATTACCAAAATATATTAAACAAATAAGTAAATTAAAAAACTTTAAAATGGATATTAAAAAATATTTTTGCACTTATAATATAAAAAAACTGAAATGGCGAGGTTATAAATTTTATAATCCTGATTACTCTATTAATAGAAACTAGCAATCGCCATAGCCCAAGTTAACCACTTTTTATTTGTAAATATTTGTTGTTTTTTTTTTTGTTTAGTTGTGTATTACTTTCTTGACGCTTTCAGAATTTGTTATCAGTATTTCTATTTATTTTTAAAACAATTTCTGAATATAGATTTTTTTCTAAAAAAAGTGGTCCTAAAACTGATCCTTGTGGCACTCCATTAATCATCAATATTTGTTTTGACGATAGATTGTTTACTTTCACGTATTGTGAACGATTAGATATATATGATTTCAGAAATTGGATTGATGAATCACTAAAATTATAAATTTCTATTAGTTTTTTAATTAGTAAATCATGATTAATTGAATTAAAGGCCTTTGATATATCAAGTGAAGTAATATAAACTTTTTCATCTTTGTCTAATTTTCTACGCCAGTCAATTATTGTTTCAATTAATGCATAATTTGTTGATAATCCTTTTCTAAAACCAAATTGTTTGCTTAAAAGTTTATTCTCTTCAATATAGATCATTAATTGTTGATATATGAGTTTTTCAAAAATTTTGCTTATTCCTGAGAGAATAGATCTTGGACGGTAATTCTCTGTTTTTCATTATTGCCCTTTTTATAAATGGGAATAACTTCAGCCATTTTTAATTGTTTAGGGAAATACAAATAGTAAATACATTCATCGAAGAGATCACATAATGGTCTTGCTAATACATATTGAGCATCTTTTAATAACCATAGAGAATAGTAACTTGGGCCTTTTGATTTACTTGTTTTTATCATTTTGCGCATTTACAAAAATCATGAAGTGAAACATATTTAAATTTAAAAGATGAGTGATTCAAATTTAGGTTATGATGGTAATTGAATTTAGTAACTTTTTTTATAGAATCTTCATCTTGAAATTTACCAAGTTTCACAAAGTGTTCATTCATAATATTTGCAATTTCAATGCTTTTTTCAATGATTTTTCCTTCATTGCTAACTAGACATTTTATATCATTGTTATTTTTTTCTTTGATATATTTATTGATGCATAGCCATTTTTTGCAACATTCTTTCCATCTTTAAAAGATCGTGTCAAAAATTTCTTGTATTTTTTGAGATTTTCTGGATATCTATTTTTACAATAGTTTGCAAAACCACTACTGGGGTAGGAGACCAGATCCTCACGCAGCGCGTCCCCGACAACACAGGCAACTACCTTGCACCTAC
>CABFPE010000318.1:275451-288985 GCA_900660155.1 Hofstenia miamia
AAAAGAAAGTAAAAAATGCAAACTAAATTAGGCCACATAAATAACACAAAAACTAGTAAAAGTACATGCATGACGTCAGTAAAACACCCCCCGCCAATATCCACGACGTCTTAGGTCAAAGGCCACCCCTCTCGACCAATCACAAAAAAGTGGGACGGGCTGGACTCCCCCTCTCGACCAATCAGAAAAAAGTGGGAAGGGAAGGACTCGGATATATACTACTAACATTTTATTTACTGATCTAATTGATGTGCTTTATAGAAAACTTGACATTCAATTTTAAATGGGCACTGAATATCTCAGCAAAAAATTCATCGAAAACTAAGCATTACATTTCGATAGGTCAATTCTCTTTCCAAAACAACTCGTCATTTTGAATACCTTGCTAACATTTTTCAAACTAGTAAAAAATCTACCGCCTTATAATTCAATTAAATTCGCGGGATTTGCGCATAAACAGAATTCAAGATCTAAAATTTTTACATGTGTTAAGTATAAGAAAAAAGTTTTAAAGAAATCTTTCATTAATGTCGAAATTCGAACCTGGAATTCGCTACCTAAAGAAATTAAAAATCTTCCTTAAGCAAAAATATATTTCAGGTACATCATGGTTAGGATTTAAATTTTACAACAATAATGACTATACAATAACTCGTCATTAAAATAGCAACAGAAAGTAAATTATTCATAGCCTGTAAGAATTGTTACTTTTTGTAATGTATGTTGATTTGTAGATTCGTTATTTTTTTGTAATTTATGACGCTATTCAGATAAATTATCAGTTATTGAATTGTAAACATTTATCTGAATATAGAATCTTTAATCTTATCTTATCTTATTAAAATACTTATGGTATGTCGATGAATTTTTACATTATTTGAAAATGAGTCAGAAATTGAAAGTTTTAAAAAATATCTTAACAACCAAGTTGAAGAACAAAAATTTACAGTCGCAATAGAAAAAGATCAAACTATGAATTTCTTGGATGTATCAATTATTAAAGATCATTTGAAACAAAGCTGTATGTGATGTGATATAAAACATACTGTAATACAATTAAATGTTTAATCGAAAGAGCAAACCAAGCGTCTTCAAATTATAACAACTTTATTGAAGCAATTTCCAACCTTTATACGGTTTTAGAAAATAATGGATATCCTCACAGATTAATTAAAAGACATGTAGATGAGCTAATTTTATTAAGGAACATAAATAACAACCAAGTTAATTCAAATGATAAAGCAAATTTAAAGCAAGTATATTGGAAACTTCCATTCATCAATGACAAAATTAAAGTGTTCTAATCAAGAGGTTAAATTTATAATTAAATAAATCGAGAATTACACCAATATTAACATCATTACAAACTCGAAATATTTCAAAAAACAAAGATCCTGTAGCAAAGTTGCTGTCTTCTTCACTTGTTTACACATATACTTGTGAAGATTGTCAATAATACTACAGCGGAGAAATACGCAGACATTTTTACAAGAATTCATGAACATCTATCAGAACATTTAAGCTCAGAAATTCACCAACAACGAAAATTTTGAAATATTACTAAACACAAATTTTCCATTACTTGCAGAATCATACATCAAGAAAGAAATCAAATCAAATTTAATGAACAAACAAAAATAGAACATCAATATTTTTAGTGCATGCAATATATATATATATATATATATATTCTTAAGTGTAGGTAATTGTAAATATTTTTCCCTCCAAATTTGTTTGATAAAGATTTTATATCGCATTTATGATCCTGTTGGAAAGCATTCACTTCTGTGCATCATGGCATGAATGCAGCCCAAAGTCAATCGTAGCCTCTGACGCATACTTCTAGTCCTTATTGAAGATGTGACAGGTAGTTCAGTTGCAATTAACAATGATGATGGTTTGTGAATTCTCACAGCTATTCGCTTAATCATACAATCAGTTTGTCTTGTAGATTTCCAAGGTTCCCTCTTTTATTTTCTTTGTAAAATTATCCAGTAGCTGTGTAGCATTGTAATGACCTACATAAAGTGGATTGTGTCAGTGTAAGATAAGTACCAATAACAACTTGTGTTATGCCACTATAATGATAAGCTGATATTTGTAGTGTTGAGAATTTCCTTGATTCCTGTAATTTCCAAGAAGCAATAATGCTAGCAACAATTAATGTATGCTTTATACATGTATAAAATCGAAGTGTTCTGATTTATTGATAAGCAGTGATAATTATTAACAGTGTAGTAGTGTAAAAGGGTGTGCATTTGGTACGCTTTCTGTAGTCAAACTACAATCGCTTGAAGGTCTACTGCTTTAAAATCCATTTTAATGCATATTTATAGCTCGTCAAAATTTGTTGCATCCCCAATTTTTCTAGGCCCGCAACGGCACTGTAGTGTAGTAACGCCTGTATTGCCTATTAGTCTTTCAACACATTATGTTGTACTTCTAGTGGCACTATGCTATATTTATGGCCATAGCTAGATAAACACAAATATCTTAGCCCGATTTGATTTATTAGCCAGACGGTAGTTTTTGATTTCTTGTCTATAATGACAAATTGTTCCAACTCTCAATTGTGAAATTATAAAATAGTTGGATTTAGGGAATTACCTCCTTGAGAAATTTCTTTTATTTATTTTGAGAGTTTAGTATGTTCATTAAAAATACCTTCAAATCAATTAATTTTTCATTGTTAAAGTGAAGAAGACCTTAAATCTGTTACACAATGCTTATTACTTTATGTATTTTATGATCACTTAAATGTTTTAGTTAACTCTATATAACGATTATTCTGTACAAGCGATGTATATGCAACTATCCGCTAATATATGTCGCAATTTTTCTAAGTTCCGGGATTCTAGTGCTATAGAAAACTAAGAAGCAACTTTCTGAACGCTTGAATAAATTTCAAAGTCGTATTTAGATTCAGATTATGAAACGCTAAGTTGAATTTTACAGCAAAAGGTTCTCTTTATTCTCAAAACCCGCCTTTGTATTTCCCAGTGTGCTATCAAATCAATTATTCAAGATCTATTTCTCATCTAAAATCGCTAATAAATGCCCACTCCAAAATATTAAAAAATTTGACAAATTATCCGACATCCTAATGTAATAAGTATATTATAAGAATTCCTTGATTTATAATTAGAAAATGCTAGCTTGCAGAGGTACCGCTAGATATACACACATACTCTTTGCCGGAACTACATTAAATATTACCCAAGTGCACGTACTTGAATAGTACCATTTTCATTGTAAAGCAATGGTTTGTTTAAGGTTAAACAACGAACTTGTTAAAATGTCATTAGATATC
The DNA here is from genome assembly GCA_900660155.1 of Hofstenia miamia. Taxonomy (NCBI): domain Eukaryota; kingdom Metazoa; phylum Xenacoelomorpha; order Acoela; family Hofsteniidae; genus Hofstenia; species Hofstenia miamia. The sequence goes on from CABFPE010000318.1 coordinate 278,762, forward strand.
AATAGTGATGAAATTATTCATGTTTCAAAATTGTTACTCTAAAATTTAGAATTTCTTTTAAATCCAAATGGAAATATAGAGATGTGCTCTCCTAATTTTGAAACCTCTATTCAAAAAAGACGACATTTTGATTAAGCCCAAGCTAAAACGGGTAACACCAGTTCATTCTCTTTTTATTGGCCTGATGTACAAGTCAAAATTAAAAAGTTACAAGAAAATAAAGAAAACCATTGATTTCTTACTTTTTATTATATTAAAATTTATGAAATCTTAAGCCTTTAATAGATTTCAATTTATTTTCAAAAAACATTTGATACGATTTCAAACTTACAAAACGGAATCATGTTAAAATTCGTTCAGTGATAAATCTTAAAATTTTATTTAATTAAGTTCGTTTTATTTTATGTCCAGTAAAAGAGAGACATAGTCCTAGATCTTTTATATATACTAGTGATCGCTATCATACCTGTACTCTACATAAAGTAAGCGGTAATTTATGCAGAAATTTAGTTAAATTTAGATTTTCCAAAACTCAATTACTGGGAATAATTACTAAGTTTCTATTTTTAGTATTAACTTTTCTAGCTAACAATTGACTTCATTAGCGAAGATCTTTAATTTGCATAGTGAATTTGACAAGTTAAATTGACGTGTTCCAAGATCAATTATATTATATAAGTATAAATAGAGGAGCATGGCCAACAACGCATAGTTCTACAATGCAGCGTGCAGTCGTGATTTACATTTTTACGTTTCTAGTAATAGGCGCCAATTGCTATCTATCAGAACCACGATTTTTACAGAAAAGAACCGTTGCTTCAACGTTCAATTGGTTGAAACCTCAGAGTCACCCGTCTCATTCACAAATACAGCAGTTAAGTGAAGAAGAGGTCAAAGCTGCAATTCAAGCATTCATCGCAGATGTGAAGAAAAATCCAGAGAAGTACAGCGCCAAGCAGGGATAAGTGTCTTACAACTTATTTATAGACATTTTGTTAAATAGAAATTCCCAAGCTTTCTGTTTATTTATGCATGGTACCATAATTGACTATGTAATTTTCTATAAGAGATTTTAAAATGTAATATTCAATTGTTCTTTATGTAACACTTACTAAAATTAAATCGAGTTATCTTAATCCTGCATTATATTACAGCAAATGCTATATCTGTACAGTTAACATAGCTAAGATCTCTATCGAAACCCAAAGTGCTCGACTTGATTTTGTATTAACTTTTCATGATATTTCTTAAAACGTACAATATAGCAGGCCTACTTTTCTTCAATACATCCCTCTATAAGTTCATTTTTTCTTATTTGAAGTTTAAGTAATGTTAAAAACAATAATAACATTTAGCAGTACAGCTTACGAATTCTTCAGACGACATAGTGTTAATGGGGTACAACTTAAAGGCCATATATAGGCCATATATATAGAAATAGTTTGAACCGCTTGCGTATCACCTTTCAGTAACAGTTGTTTGTTATATCGCTGATGTTATAATTACTAATGAAATACTAATGAATTATAATTATGTGTATTTTATTGAATCATTTTTCTGAATAGTAGTTTTAATATATTGTCATATTAGTGCAATAGTAAAGTATATACATTTAAAGTACATATCTTGAAAAGATCTAAAATCTTCAAATTAATCAGCAATGGAGTGAAATATCGACATTATGCAGTGATATGCTTTAATATTTGGTTGCCTTCTAAGTATGGGATTTAGTGAAACTTTCAACACTTAAAGGCATCCATAAAATCATATAGAAGAATATTTTTTAAATATCACATGTTATAATCTTTAACAAAATTAATAAATTCGTCCATGCAAACATGTCCATCAAAATCGGAGTCCATGACATTCATCAAAGAGGTCATTTCATCATCTGAAATTTGAATCCCAACCTGAGTTATAACATGCTTCATTTCTGCTTTGGAAATTAAGCCATTTCCATCTCTGTCTAATACATTAAATACATCTTTGATTTCCTCCTTCGGATCGAACTCCTGCGTCATCCTGCGATGCAACATTAGCACAAATTCTTCAAAGTCTACCTAGTTGAGAATAATATGCGTAAAATAATTTATCTTATTTCAATTTTATCCTATTATAAATTTTTCGTTGAGATTTCATTTAGAGAAATCACAATGTTTACATTATATTTATTTTTAATGATCACATGAAAATGTTAAGTCACAATAGGCTTTCGAAATATGGCTTTGCTGCTGGAAGTATCAAAAACAATCATATGTTAATAATTAGGCAGATTTTAGCAAGACATTTCAAAATTTAACCATTTTCACACCAGTTCATGGAGTCCAAACCCGGTAGAATTAGAAATGATATATTTTTACTATGAAATTAGTTTTGGTTGTTTACTAAGTTTCTTCATTTAGAATATAGGTCTTTGCTTGCATTCACAATCTAAATACAAATATATGCATACTTCTCCATTACCATCGACATCAACATCTTTAATCATGTCTTGAATTTCTGCTTCTGTTAAGTTTTGGCCAAGAGTCATCATTGTATTGCTAAAGACAGCAAATTTATATATATATATATATATATATATATATATATATATATATATATATATATATATATATCTACTGAATTGTAATGTAATGGCCAATTTTCAAATAAGTAAGTATATTTATATCAAAGACGATTAATTGACAACTACTATTTCCTCGTGGATTGCACTTTAATGAATACACTCATATAAAATTTGCTATTTTTATAAGGAATTCATTTCTATTATAGTATTATACATTGTATCTCCAAATATTTTCTAAGAATTGAATAATATAATAACATCTTATCTATGTTCTATGTTTAAGAAATAACAAAGCTGGTGCCAATGAGTGACTACTCATCATAGAAAAATAAAAATTTACAGAAAATTTGTCCTTATTTGCAAAGCTCTCTACAATGTAATACAACAGTGGTAATATCAAAGTACGTTTTATGAAATATGAAGGTTAATAAATTTTCGATAACTTATCAAAAGATACAAAAGGTCAATTCAGAATTGTAAAGGCCGCATTTTTTTTCTACTTTTCTACTATTTTTTGCGCTGGACCAGCCCGGTCCTGTTTTTAATCGTAAGATTTCGGCTTGGCCACAAATTAACCAAGAAATATCTTAGAAAAATGGGGTTCTGTGTAATTATCAATTCTCATAGAGATATTCTGACTAAATATTTCAGGCCGACTGACAGCGTAACTGACTAATTTCAAAACATTGTTATGACACCGAAGTCTACTATATTGAAAAATTCAAAGCCAACCCAACTCATCTCATTTACAAATCAAAATCAACTACTTAAATTGAGTCACAAAAAGAGCTCATCTACAATCCTTACGTTATATCTGGAACATGATAGACAATTAGATATAAAACCATATTAGTCAAAGCTCACATTGATAGTAAAATGTTGTTTATGTGTATATTTTATCATTGACCAATTTTATTAAAATATATATATTACGCCAAAATATAGTTGTTTATTCTGAAATTCTATGTTACTGATGATGTCTAAATTTGAATTGAATCGCACTATGATTCTACATTAATTGTTACATGTACAATGTACATGTATTATAAATAGAATTGAAATACTTAAGTTCCGACTGAATTAACTCAAAAAAATTTTTTTAATGATTTCTATAAGCAATTTTTAAAGCAAATAACTCACTAAATAATAATGTTATCCAAAATCGGAAAACACTCTTGGATAGAAAATAGTCTGAACACTATGTATTCAAGAATTTGAAAGTTTTCATAAAAATTGGAGCTTCCATTGAAAAAAGTTAATATTTTTTCCTACTTCAAGCACAATAATAGTTTTATCACGAATTTTTACTATAACTGGGAAACACACTTACACATAGATTTGTCTCAAGAGTTTAATAAAACAAGAGGTTTATGAAAGAAAAGATCGCGAACATTGAATTTCTTCCAAATCCTTGACAAACACTTTGATCAGTACTTTTTATCTCAAAATAGTTATAACCTAATTGAAGCAGCATTTCCTTAACAGCTTTCTTTAAATTTTTGAAAAATTCCGGTTAACTATTGTAGTCTCTGTTTTACTAGTGCAACCAAATTAATAAGAGTAAGAAAGCCATTATTTGATTATTGGGTGACAATTTAGAACTGGTACTCATCAAATAGTGACATGAAAAAGCAGACATCGATTGGGTACTTATTTTAAGTTACTACTACTACTACTACTACTTCAAGGCTTTATTAAACTACTTCAAGTAACACAAAAATTAACGAATTTTTGACAATCAGAGCAAAAACATAGCAAAAATCTTTTGCATCCATAACTTTGGTACTCAAACAAATAGTAGCCTTTCAAAATTCCAAAGACGTTCTTTTTCAGAATCTTTGGCATCCCAAAGAAGTTAAATTTGTACTTAGTAATTAAAAAGTTACAAATGAGGCAGATTCTGTTGAAATACCACAATTCAATTTTTTAACGGCTTTAATTTTAAAAAGAGGACAACGAAATCTACTTCTGTACTCAAAAGAGACATATTTTAGGAAATTTAAGTCAATCCTGTTATTAAAAATGTCAATCACGACATTGTTGTCATTTCACTGGAGTTGCAAAGAAACCAGAAGAGTATCAAAACTTTTCAGGTTTTTCCACATCCATTGAATTTGCAAACCACGTTTGCGAGGCATATAATAAACTTTGTAGAATAAGTGATTTATACAACTTGATTTTCAGTGATGGGGGTGCGATTTTTGGCACACTCCTTTTTAATCCAAGTAAAGTAACATTACAATTTTTAATCCTATGAGCAATGTGGTAGGACCAAGATAAATTTGAAGTGATAAACACACCAAGATCTTTAACCATGCAAGCTGGAGAATCATTTATATGTAATTCAGAAATGCATTTAGAGCCGAAATTAATTATTTGGAATTTCTTAAAATTGAACTTCATTTTGTTTGCCTTAGCCCAGCAAATAATTTTATCAGCATCAGATTTTATTAATGAAAAGTCCTGATGTAAAATCTTTACATCATCAGCATACATGAAACACATATCCGAGCAACAACTGGGAAGGTCATTAATAAATGCTATAAACAGTAAACGACCCAAGATTGACCCCTGAGGCACCCCACTTGTGATGTCACAACTATTCGAAAAGTGACAATTAACTTTGACAATTTGTTTCCGGTTAGAAAGATAGGAAGCAACCAGTTTCAAAAAATTACCACCAGTGCAAAAAGAGTTCAAATTAGCAATCTGATGTAAAATCTTTACATCATCAGCATACATGAAACACATATCCGAGCAACAACTGGGAAGGTCATTAATAAATGCTATAAACAGTAAACGACCCAAGATTGACCCCTGAGGCACCCCACTTGTGATGTCACAACTATTCGAAAAGTGACAATTAACTTTGACAATTTGTTTCCGGTTAGAAAGATAGGAAGCAACCAGTTTCAAAAAATTACCACCAGTGCAAAAAGAGTTCAAATTAGCAATAAGTTTTCCATGAGGAACTTTATCAAAGGCTTTACTAAAGTTCATATATAATGCAGAACATGAAATGTTTTCGTCAAAGTTTCTATAAATGTGATCCAAATATGATAGGAGTTGGCTAGGCGTGGAACGTTGTTTAATAAATCCAAATTGCCTGGAAGACAAATGTTGGCTTATGATTGGATGTAAATTCAAGAATAAAATACGTTCGAAAATTAATCCAAGTTCTGGTAAAATGCTAATAGGCCGGTAATTAGTTACATTATTTTTTTATCCATGTTTTAAGATTGGGATTACATGCGATGTTTTCCATATAGTGGGTACAGTACCATGATTTATGCAGTTTTTAAACATGTTTTTAAAATATGAACAGACAACACGCTCCTATAGCGATAGAGAAAGCTTGCAGGAATATCATCCAGGCCACACCCATGGGGAGACATTTCATCCAGAGCTTTGCATACCAAGTCAAGATTTACATCCACTTTATTGAAAACAGATGGTTCAAAATCAGTCATAATTGGATCAGATTCTTCATAAACCGATGAAAAATAATTGCTAAATAGATAACTTGCACTTTGTTCATCAACTGCTTCCATCTCATTCCAATGAATGTTGAACTTTTTAAGGGACTTCAGAAAGTTATATCAGAGGTTAGTATTTTTGTCTTTGCTTAAATTTTCTAATAAAATTAAACTGCCCATCTCAGCAGATTGGAATAATTGGTTAGGCAAATCATAATACTTCTCATTTGGCTTACCAATCCGTTTTATTAGGGAGTTGCATTTATTATATAAATGAATCGTATTAGAGGTAAAATACGAAGGAAACAAATGACGAATTTTTCTTTTTTGAGGAATAAATTGTAAAAAGCTTTCCATTATATTTTCATACCAAAGTCTGACATAAGACTCATTGTCATCACCATTGATATTGAACGAAAAAGACATAATTGATAAAATTCAGTTAAGGCAGATTCATTTGCGTAGGTTAAAAGAAAATTGCATTTTGTTAGTAAAACCCCAATCATTTACTTTAAAAGATAAGATATCGCGTAAAGATAGATGAGTGTCAAGTATTAGAATAGCATGGTCGGAAATACTAGCTTGGGGAGAAACACAAAGAGCGTGATATTTTATATATTATTGAATAATAAACTAAAAAACTTTTGTAAAAATATGCAATAATTTGGTTCCGAGAAGACTTTATAATTGATAGAGTTCTTAAAACCTTGTTCAGCAGTTTCATTTTTGGAATGCTTCGAAAATTTATAGTAGGTCATAGCTTTTCCATTTGATGCACCAATGCAATTTAGAAACCTATATTGCTTTTCTGCACATATAAAGAACAGTTTATAAAAAGGTGCAGACATCAAAATTTAATGTTTGTTAAATTTCAGAGAAAAATGGACTATGAAAATACGTTTCTCTTAAACAACAAGGCTAATGCAAGTCTCAGTCCTCGAAAATGGCACTGGCACATGGGCACACCACTTAATAGATAAAAACTAGTAATAATATGAATTTACTGAAATTCATTTTTTGAATATCATTCCTGTTGAGAAAATATAGAGAATTTTGCATATGCAATGATGTCAATACAGTCAGGTTGCAGCAATAGAACTGATTTTGTATGAAAACTACAATGTTTTATAAATCAATAAGTGTTTCTTAACCATTTAATGTGCAAATTTTGATAATTTCAAAAATTAAAATTTTGTGACATGACTCTATTTCATTCATTTAGTAGAACAGTTAACATGTAAATTATAATCAATTTAATTATAAAAACAATATCATATGGCCGACACTGTAATTGAAATGATGGTAGAGTATATTTCATCTTATTAAAAGAATACTGGGCTTGAATCAAAATCATTATTTTAAGTCATTTCTAAGGATTTTAATTATAATTTTTGCTATATTCGAATTTAAAGGAAAAACCCTGGTTTTTATCGAAAACTAGTTTTATTGCAATCTTTCTTTTAAACTTTAGCAAGAAATAATTTAACTATACATTATCACTTACTCATATCAATGTATTAAATCAATTGAAATTCTCTGGCTCTCTATGTATTCGTATGCTGCTAATTGATATTGATCACAATCATAAATTGATAGGATACAAATTTATCTTGCTTTTGGTGTTTTTTTATCCGGACAATCGAAATACCCTCTTTAGAATGTTTAATATAAATGCATATTCGAATCCGTAAGTGAAAAAATTACGCTTATCGGAGATAATGTCAGTTCTATGTATAAAGCTTGAGCTCAATGAAATGAAATCTTGAAAATTTGTAGCAAAGCGTAAAGAAAAAGTGTATTGAATTCAACCACTTGCACAAAAATGTAGTTTATCAACCACAAACTGCCATGGGAAACCATTGGAATACGACCAGGTTTGTCAGTATCTTCCAACAATTTTTTCGATATCTATTAAGAAATTTGGAAATCCTATTGGACATGGACATGACCATGGGAGAATGTCTTTCCATCAATTGTGAACATTTGTAAGAAAAAATATATCTGCTTCTGAAGTACGTGATGTCATAGTTATTTTTAATGAAACATCAGATTTTTAAAAAGCTCCGAATTTTTCTCATTCATAATTTAAGCGGTCTTCAAAAGCCCACAGGAGCAACAACTAACCTCAATTATTTTTTGATTTTGTAAGTAAACCGCCCAAGAATAATAGTTCACACACGCCGACGAAGGTGCAATTTTAAATGCATTTATTATTTTGTGAATTATGAGCGCTTAACATTTTTTAAAGATACCATCAGAGACTGTAAAAAACTACTTGGGGTAATTTACGACTTCCAAACTGAACTTAAAAGATTAGATTACTTTAAAATGTATGTATCAACAGCATTTGCACAATCAGATAATTAAACAACATTGAGCTTTCCCAAACACTTTTGCAAGTGTTTATGTCTCTACCAGTATCACCGTGTAAAATAGTCTTTAAATTATTATTTAAATTGTTCCGTTGCCATGTTTTTGGTACATTGCCCTAAAAAATACTAACAGAAACTTAAATGTAAATATTGCCAAAACTGAAAATAGCACTCTAACCCTGAATGATTTCGTCTCAAAGTATATTCTATTCAAACATTCTTAGGTTAAAGATCGCAGAATTAAAATAATGATTTCTATTCACCAAGAGTGAAAGCAACCCACACCCTTAACAGTTTCTTAAACCGCAAACCACATTTGTCTTAAAAATGGTCGGCCGTCAACTTTTAGTCCAATAATCATTTTTTACTAAAAATAGAAACAAAATGCACTATAAAAATAAAGAGGGCATGGAAAAACAACAAAATCAGTGTAAAATATAGAGTTTGGAATAGTTTGTTGAATACAAGCTGCAAAACAGGCAAATAATAGACGTGGAAAGTATTTTATGGAAGTTGAACCATAAAACTAACATTTCAATGGTTTTGGTGAAAGTATCTAACCTTAATATTTTACTGGTGATGACTCCTTCCCCTTCCTTGTCGAATACTGCGAATGCTTCTGCATACTCTGCCAATTGCTCTTCACTTAGATTTAAATGAGCAATTATAGACTCTTCTTCTTCTTCCTCTTCTTCATTTTCTTCATCGTCATTTCCATCTTTTTCTTCATTTTCATCCTTTTTACTACCAGAATCATTACTTTCGGTACTCATAACTGCTTGTGTATTAAAATAAGACGTTGAAAATGTTGCCAAATTTAGTAATTGTAATGTACTTAAAGTGCAAACAAGATATTCAAGTGTTCAAATTATAATAAATCATTAGAATTCATAACCTAAGCGACCGTAATAGTTAATGGTATTTTATAGTGATGCCACATTTGCTCTACAATTCTTAAATTGATAAAAATAAATAAAATGAAAATACACAAAATTCTAAAAATAGAGATTTTTTAGTTTCCAAAGTGTATTGTTACATTATTATATTATTATCAATGTTCACTTACATTTTACAATGGCTATTGATTATTCAGGATTTTATATATATAGTATAGGATTTCGTATGTCCGCTGGGAACTGCCTGAAAGCATTGCGCAAAAGCGTTACAATTGTAAAACGGTAGAAATCAGGAAAACCATCAAATCCTATTATTAAGTCAATAAATGTTAATAAAATGTCGGGTTGGAGAATACTCAAATGATTCGAAGGGCTTGTAGCGCTTACCAATAAACTAGGGAAGCTCGACTTTGTACTGTTTAAGTATTGACGGTAATGGAATCAGCAGAAAAAAAGCTAAATAGAGATCAAATAGATGAAGAAACAACCGATTTGAAGAAGATCCATTTGTATCATTTTCACAAATCTCGACACAAAACGTCCCATTGCGTTAACAAATATCAAAAGCAACTTGAAGTTACGTCAAAAAATGAAGTCATTGAGAGGAAACCCTCTGTGAGGCCAGACTGAAAGACCGCAGTTCGAAACATGGTGTTGAGCATTCCAACGGTAGAAATCTTCTTACAATGAATCAAAAATGCTCAAGAATGCTTGTTAAAGAATGTTTCAGCTCAAAGAATGGCATTATATCCTGATACATTAATCCTTAGTATTTAAAGATTTGGTCGATCCCATCGCAAGGTTTCGTGTTTCATCTGACAAATCTGGGAGTTTTGAAAAAGAAATATTTGTAGAGCTTTCCTGAGCTTTTGCAGCCTTACAAAGTATATATATATATATATATATATATATAT
>CABFPE010000318.1:295547-306631 GCA_900660155.1 Hofstenia miamia
ATTGATAACAAACATTTATAATGCGTGTTCCGTTTGTTAGGTTAAAATGAAATATATACAATATATATATATATATATATATATATATATATATATATATATATAATATATATTTTTCTTCTTCCTATTATGATTATGTAATATATTTACTAATAAACTTAAGAATTCTCAATGCAATTCATACTTCAACTATAAGAGTAAGCTCAACTAATTTATTTACATAATAATGGAATAAATATTACAATAGTATCAAATGCTCTTTTAGTACTACAATCTAATACAATCAAATTCAAGAATTGTTTATGTCAACTCTCATAAAATGGGCCTAAAATGAATCGGATGTAAATGAGCCCAACCGGACTTCGGCTGGGCGTGGGCCTCCATTTTCTGCCAATGTCCATTTATGTTTGCAATAGGTTGCTTCTTTTATCTCTAATTGTCCACCCATAAGAAGCAAATACGTTTCTGGTTGGCATGAGTGGAAATTGATAATTGCTCTGCCAAAACTCCAACAAATTCCTTCTTTGCTTAATTGCAAGCTTTGTAGTAATCTAATTCCTAAAATTGTCATCAACTCCAATCATAATATATTTATAGTTGAGTTTCTTATGGTATTACCGTCCTATTAATTTTATTCAGTCCAAATCCAAAAATCATTATTTTGCAAGGTTACTATGAATTGAGAACTGAATTTGCTTCAAACAACAAGATAAAACTTACTTCAAAATTGCAGCTAAGGCGATGAAAACAGGAATAGACCAAACAATGGCAAATTAAAAAAACCCTACATTTATATTGCAAGACAGTAAAAATTGTAGTAGTGTATTATTATCCGTGATGGAAAAACCTTTTTTTCAAACTAAATTTGAGGTTTATATATAAATTTTGAATTTTACTTTTCATTAAAATTGGATACTAGATTGGATCAAATATTTTAAATGATATAAAAGCATCATTAAATAAATTAATACTCTGTCATTGCTATGCCAAAGTATGGCATTATAAAAATTTTTGTATTAGTAATTAAAAAATCACGAACTTTCTGAAATCTAATTTGATCGTGACATTGCAATTTGTTTATAGTGCATCTTACATGAAAATTGTATAATTATATTAGTATCATTAAATTTTTGCTGTGTTTGCAGCAAATAATGTATTCCATTTGCATGTCTGAAGAATAACACGGAACCTCTTGCATGAGCAATGAAATTCCAATTTTTACAAAATTTTACTTAGATAGTGAGATTATTAAGTGGCATTTAATGTAAGAAAGTGCGCAATGTATAAAATGCACAATATACACAATTTTTAAATTTTTTTGAATCTGAAACCGATCCGAAACTTTCTTAAATTTTCTTGTAGATCCGATCCGATCCGATCCGATCTGAATCTATCCGAGATCTGATCAAATTCCCGTCTCTGCTGCACACAGGTTGCAGAAAAGTCGTAATTTGTAATCGCAGTATGAAAAGTTTTTGTTGAGTGGTTTGCTGACAGTTTTGCAAATATCTTGATGCAGGTGTAATGGGCTTTCAAGTTCAAGTGAGTTGTACTTGCTACTGTTTCTACTCTCGCATGAAAATGATCTACATCACAAACTCCTCATAAAAGACTTAGAACTGTAGTTTTTCTTAAAATTGTTCTATTAATGTTTTTATTAATACAGGGACCAATGCCATTTCTTGTTATCCAAAGTGACTCTGGAATATTTTTTTAATGGCCCTGGCTAATTTTTTAATACCCAAGCATTTACGATACCCTAGCTTACCATTAAGAGGGGACAAATATTGTTCCATTATACAATAACGAAAATTACAATAATGCATCCTGTAAATGAATTTTAGATATAGTTTTCAATATTGAAAATAATCTAACTATGGTATATATTTATTTTGACTGTGTTAAAGTGTTACTATTTTTTTTAATTATGCATGTGATGATAATAATAAATAGAATATGTGTTGGTAAAGAATTTAATTTAGGTAGCAAAGACTGTTGCCCCATTGCGGTGTTATTGGTAATTCATTGCGATCCATGGAATATCTCCATGGAGTAATTGAATGGTCTTGATTGTAATTAGTTACCACTCGCTGTGATGCGCTGTCTGTTTTTTGTATCTAAATTGAAATTCGGGAAATGTAATAATTAATCTTCACATACGACAAACACCACGTTACTCAAACAAGGATGTCCCTTGACGTGCAAGCTGTCGCATTCAACAACATTGGATGTTGAGCTATATATATATATACAAATATTAAAACTAGCTGTCTTAATTAAATAAATTTCCTCTGAGTAAGTAGTATTTATTTTCACATTCTTGATTAGTATTTAAGCCTATGCTAAACTATACTTTTTATTTGAAAGTTCCAAAACTGTAGGATTCGGGCTAATCCAACTAATTCTTTAAGTTTCCCCAATTTAATATTTTTAAATGTTTGATTTTATGGCCATTAGCAAGTAAAATCCAAGGCAGTAAAAAACTTTAAGTATAGATATATTCATCACAATTCAGACATTTGTTGAGGAGGCTCGACAAGAGTATTAATTATTTAGTACCTAAGAATTCATTCTTTAATAAACCATGCATTCGGTCAGGAATTGGGAGCAGCGTTAATAAAAAGCTGTGACCCTATGGCACTATATACTTTGATCTCAGAATTGGCTTTGAATAGAAAGTCCGAATAAATTTAAATTTAAGATAGATCCAGTTAATTCAAGTAAATATTTCAATTTTTTCAACATTCTTAAACAAATTATTTAAACTATAAAATGCTGGAATTTTTCTTTCTATTAATTATGTCATTAAACAAATTCAATCTTAACACTACATATATAATGCCATAATGATGTTCATTTTAATGTTGGAACTTTCCAATTTTTTAGTCTAGGGCATGCCTCAGGCTCATTTCTTAATGCTCATGTTAATGCTTATTATTTTGGAACAAAATTCAACAGCACCCAACCGTTATTTCCCAACGTAAAGCCTGGCCTATTTTTTTCTGAGGATCTAATCCCTTTTTCCATTCAAAGTTATGTAATTGAATAACATGACTTCAAGTATATCCTTGAAAGCTTATGCGTTACTACAGTGTAAATAAGTATAGCGATGACTCTATGATGTTCCTCTATAAGGGGCAACATATAATAACAGGGGAAAAATATTTTCTTATGCTTCACTTGAAATAATTTTGTGCCAAATCTTTTTATGAATTGTTGTTATATCTGGATAAGGGCTGATTAACAATTTGAATTATTATGGGTTGCATGTTGAGTAAATACAAAAATATATGTCATTGGCTTTACTAAGTTAAAATTGTCAACACTTCATCAAGAATGGTTCGTGAAGTGTGCAGAAGCTGTTCGACAAGAGAGGATTTGCCTTTTCTATCCCTCAGTCTACGCTTTTAATTAGAAACGCCTCATCTCAATTAGAATTCATATATATATATATATATATATATATAATATTATATCAATATAATACATCAGCTCATGTATTCTAAGAGATAGCAAATGATTATACCGAGATCTGAAATGCATAACCCAAGTGTCACAACAATTTTCTACTGCATATTGTTCCAAACAATATTTTATTTAATTAGTATTTTGGTTCTAGCTTTTATATTTCTAGAAAATTTCAATCGTTTGACATGCTTTACCTGAATATAAATTCTGATAATTCAATATTCTTTACATTATCAGTATCAGCAAGTTCCCTAACAATATGCTAATTAAAAATAAACTATCAAAAAAGTTGAATCGCTTTGCAGCTAATATATTTAATATATTTCTTTTTAGATTACTGAAAATAAAAATATATAATTAATTTTCGAATATATTTTTAAAATGTTAATAACTATTCCGTGAACTGTTAGTTCTATTTATAGAGTTTATTCAAAATGACTTTTCCCGTCTGAGAATGCTTGAATCTTATAGATAGTGGACTTCTTTAGCACAGTAAATAAATATTTCTATTTTTAGTTTTTCCAAATGTCAAACCAAAATACATATTAGTTGAAAATTATAGCTGTTTTTAATAATAAATTCCGAGATTTATATCCCAAACTAAATTTTGAGATTTCCCGGGATTGCAAATCCAAGTAGGAAAATATCATGACTGTGATGTGCATTGCCATTTGCTCCCTCAGAATGGCCATTGGGTATCCGACTTTACCCGTCGGGGAATGGCACAATTCTTTGTATGGGGGTTGGGTACACTCAGGGAGCAGTCTATGTCGGGTGAATTATCGTGTATAATAAATTGGATAACATACGATTTATTCTTAAGTTAGCGAGGCAGCAACTTTCTCCATCAACTGTTGACTACCAGCATTTTTTACGAAGACAATTCTTGCACTAGTTATATATTTTTTTAAATTTTACCGTTATCCTGTTAGTATTTATTTGCTTGCAATTGATGTACATTTTTATATTTAGTATTTAGTTTTCTTGGGATTTTAGAGTCGGGTAAGGGAAGTGAATTTCGGGTCGTTCGGGTTCACTTGATCAAATTGAGTCGCGCCGAATAGTTATTTTATAGAATGTCCATCACTGTGTTCCATACATTGCGTAACCGTGAGCGCTACCTTACTTTCTATGATAGGCAAACGGCGTTTTCCGTTTTTCTTAAATTTTTTTACAATGCCTTTTTATACTTGATAAATAGGCTCCATGATTTCGTACCAGTGAATGTGGTTGGTTATTATTACCAAATCCAACATATTGAAGTTTCTAGACGCAATCGTATCACATATTAATAGGCGCCAAAATGCGCCAATTAGCAGCTAGCACACCACACACTAGCACTTAAATAAATGTTTACTTATCTTTCGTTAAATGATAATTGATCAGGTATTAGAATATTTGCTTAACTAAGAAGAAAACACGTGCTTTAATTTTATGTAATTATCATTTCGAAGAACTAATAGATTTGATTGCTCAAAGCCCTCGTTGTTAAGCTAATTGCAATAATTGTCCTCGAGTTGAAAACAAATCATCTTGGCTAAAATACAATAGGTAAACAAATAGGCCTATGTGTCTCGTTGTGTTGCAACAGCGTAATCAATTATCAAAAGTAGCCCTCTAGCGGCGGGTATTCCCTCCATTAGATCATTATCAATTTCATTCATTTAGTTTTGGGAATGATGAATGCACAGGGTTTCAATGACGTTGCTTCACCATCACCAATGTATGTGAAGATGAATCGTAATAATCCTCAAACTTTTTACAACCATCTTGAAGATCCCAATTTTGCCATTCCAATAATGCAAAACACCTATGTACCTCGTACGAAGCGAGCCAAAAGAAAACGCGTGGTTTCACAGCATCAGCGAACTGCGGCTAACATCCGAGAGAGGAAAAGAATGCTCAGCATGAATGAAGCGTTTGGAATTCTTCGTGAGTTTCTGCCTTCCTTTTCATATGAAAAGAAAATTTCTAGAATTGAAACTCTTCGTTTGGCCATAATTTATATTGGATTTATGACTGACATAGTAAATGAGGGCAAATCAGTCGAGGAAGCTCGCGTGAGAAGCTTAAAATCTGGATGGCCCTCCTCTCGACAAATGATACAGCATCAGCCTCCACAATTTGTACCTAAGTCTAGTAACGACTCTTATTACTACAGCCAACCGAGCAATGCCCTCTCCACACCCAACACAGTTCCGCAACTACAAACCTCCTATTCTTGGCCTAATCTAGGCCTCTGAATTATGCAGATTTTTTTTAATTTTTAATATTATATTTGTGAAATTGCATGCATACTGTAAATAAATTGCCTGTTTGATTAAGTATATTTTATTAATTTTTTACTGAACATAAAATCCATTAAAAATATTGCATATAATTATTGATGAATATTACGCTAATTTATTAGGATGGGATCACTTGAACGACTTTGAAAGTCAGATATTATCCGATAATATAAGTATGTATCTAGTTAAAAAAATATATATATATATATATATATGTATGTATGTATGTTCATGTACAAGCATTTTAAAAAATGAAGTGTGTTTAATCTCAAATTTTATCACGAAGCTTTCCAGAATGTCATTATTGTATGTTCAAGAAATATCTGTTTTTAAAATCACTATAACTTGTAACCCTTGACCATATCTGCATAATTTTTGCGCAAAAGTTCCAGAACAAGTTTACGAAAAAATCATAGAGGGATAGTTTACTTAAAAAACGGTCTATGAGTTATGCCTAAAATTATGGAAGGGGCCAAATCGGCTCCCCCATGTAAAATAGGGTTATAACACATAAAGAAAGAACAAAATTCTAAATACAGTAACATAAGATACAAAATCAAAGAATTGTTTTTAATTAAGTAACTGGTAATTTACTTGAATGGCCTAATTAAATTCCCAAAGTACGAAGCACATTAATTACAAAACAAATATTTAGCTATTTCTATTATGGATTTTCATATGGTCATTATTGTAACGTTTGTAATCTAACCATAAATTACCAGAAGTATATATTTTTTAAGAAAAAATTTATAATGCATTTTTAAGGGGCCCATGCTAGATTTTACAAACTTGTTTATTATTAGCTTGCCGTGAAATGTGAACCCTATTTTTAAAATAAGAAAAGACTATGTATTCATGGACATTTTCCCATTTTCTTTGTTACATTTTTTGTTTCTCCGATTTTTAGAACACACACTTGTAATTTGGAATCAAGGCTTGTTTGGAATTTTTCAATTTCTAATCAGTTTTTCACTGACAGAATTACAATAGTGAAACGTAGCGTATTGAACAGCAGAAAGACATATCAAAACTTGTCGAAGCCATTTTTTAATTTTCTCATAGAAAATAATGAAAAATAGCTATTCTTATCGTTTCTGGATAAATTATGTCGAAACCATTTTGAATATGAAAAACTCTTTGGTCTTTTTGCAGCATTAATTTTTTAGTGTGAAGAACTGAATTTTTTCAGAAGAAGCAAGAAACGCAAAAAATTTATCATATATAAACATGATGATCTTTTCTGTAATGCTTCTCGTTATCTATTTAGAAGATTATCATAAAATATAGCAAGTAATGCAAACGATTTCCTGTTTTGCCCAATTTATATGAAATTTTTTTTGGAATGATCCATTTTATTCATTACAAGCACCGCCCACGGCAATTGAACAGACAATAATGTATTTTGAAGTTTATTACAAGTCTAAGACAGCAAATTCCAAGAAAATTTCTTATTTTACCCGTTTTCTAAATAATTTTGTTTTCCTATTCGCAAACGGTATATTGGACTATTAGGTAGCAATTGAAAAATAGAAATATAAATCTATATTAATGTTACCTTTACTTACCTTAAAATTTGCATCTTGGATAATTTTGAAGCTCTGTTTTTTACATACAAAGACTGTTAGAATCATATAAAGCTTCAGCTGAATAGGCAATTTTTCAAAATTTGGTCCCTATTTCAGTGGTTAAATTTCGCCCAGAATCCAAATTTTTTTGCCAGAGGTCCACAGCTACTCAAGAATAAAATTACACTATGAAACCATAAATGACAAAATTTGACCATTTTCATGACTACAGCTGTTCAACCAGCATTATGTTCGAGCATATTCACCCATTGATGGGTCCATGGCCCACCATTCCCAAATTTCCCAATACAGAGTGGAGCAGAAGCAATGTTACATATTTAGCAAAAGTAAATTCATTTGACATAGGTGTACATAGTAATTATGGAAAAAAATTGTGCAAGCCGTCAATCAGTATGCACAAGGAAAGTAAACGAAATGTCAGTCATGAATTCTTATGAGAAGTACTTTATTGTTGTGATATATTGAAAAACTTTTGTAACAGCTGCTTTTGGTTTAATATCATCAGTGGTTTGTATTTTCTGTTGACGAAATGACCTTCTTAAGGGGGTGCCACACCGTTAGTCTTTTGACTATGGTCAAAATTGCAGTTTTGCATTCTTTTGTCTACTAGTCAAATGCGTAAATTGCATTGCACTTACATGTGTAAAATTATTACAGGAAGTAGATATAATTACATTTCAAATGTAGGTGACAGGCGAAAATTTTTGATTATGTATTAAATAGGCCGCATACTCTACGCTCACGAATGTGTATTGAATAGTTAATTTATCACTCATAAACAAGTGCTAATATAAAGAATTATGGAAACATTTAATCCAATGGGAACGTAGCAATCTTTATAGAAAATTCTCTCCAATGGAATAGCAAGGCCTACTGGCAATTTCCAATGCGAGATTCTGATATAGAAAAGACTGCTTTCATTATGCCATACAGATTATTTGAGTGGTTATATAGGGCCTTTCGCCTCTGCAATGCTCCTGCAATCTTCCAGACCTATGTCACAAAAGTCCTGCTAAATGAACAACAAACACTGGAAGATGGCATTGCATCTTACATTGAAGACGTCTTGATATCCTTCATGACAGTTGAGGAACACAGTCAAAATCTTAACGGAATACTTAACCTCCAATATAATGCAGGACTCTGAATCAATGCAAAAAAATGTACGCTTGCCAAAAAAAAGTCATGTTTGTTGTACAAATCATCCAACCAGGAAACATTAAAATCAAAGATAATATGAAATCACTCATAGAGGAAATTCAGCCCCAAGGAATAAAAAAGACCTGCACCAAACCCTTGGCTTCATAGACTACTACCATATATTTATGCCCACTCTCACAGAGAAAACTTAAAGTATGTCTAAGTTACTAAAAGGCAAACAGGATTTTGAATGCAATTGGAAGGCACAAGAAAAACTAAATGAATTAAAAAAATTCATGAAAAGAATAGCTACACTGAACTACCTGAATACTACTGATACATTCATCTTAGACACTGACACAAGCACAGTCACAATCAGTGCAACACTTAGCTAAATTCAGGATGGTGAAGAAAAACCTATACAGTACTTTTCACAAAAACTATGAACATCAGAACTTAACTATTAGAGCAAGTGGAACCTCTAAAAACCTTCCATCAGTTTCTCATTGGCAAAAAATCATTCATTGTTCACACAAACAATAGCAGCCTATGTTGAATCAAAAAATAATCTGGGAACAGGTCAAAAATAATAGTGAGATGGATTGAATGTCTAAGGGACTTCTACTTCTCCATCACACACAGGAAAGGCAGACTGCACAACAACATAAACCTTTGGACTGCTCTACCACAATACCAAAGAGAACTAAAAAACTGGAGTGTGAAAACATAAACTTCAGCTTTATCCCCAGCAATCAATACAAAGAACTTACTAATATTAATGTTGAGAAAAATGGAAAACCAATACTTGCAATAACTACATGAGAAGAAATAACACCTGAAGAGATAGCAGAAGCACAATGTAACAACATCATCCTGCAAGAAATTATCAAAAAAGTTGAAAGCAGCACTGCAGCCAAATACTACAACAAACATAAATGGCTACTTTCCAAAAATGATATTCTATATTCAAATTTGAAAACCAACAACCAATAGCTGTGCTGGGGTGCTATAAATGAGAATTAGTTAAAAAATTCCATGAAAGAGGACATACTGAAGTGTACTAAATGGAAATCACGATTCACAAACCATTGATGACGTCATCAATAAATGTCCAATGTGGATCTTCCAGAACTAATCCAGATTCCCAGAGCAAAACATTGAACTGGAAAAAATTACATGGACATTGAACAGCTATTTAAAGATGAAGAAGGTTACTTATACATTCTACTACTTGTGGAAAATTTCACTAAATTTTTTGCCCACCTTTTCAATATAGTAAGCCCTGTAGAAGTGAAAGGGATGTTGACACTAGCTCCTGAATCCATACCTGTCTTCATCAGACAATGTGTCTGGTTTGAGGGCTTTACTTGTTTGAGGATGAGTTGTCTGTTGAACATGTTTCATCTTCTAAAGGCAAAGAGACAATGTTAACATGCCATTCATTATAATTAATATTTTGTTTAATGGAACAACTAGGTTGTGTATGCATTGGCAATTAAAGTTTTTAAGGTTGCTTGGGATATTCAGGTAGAGGTTGTTCCTCTATTAGATCAAGTTCACTGGTGTCATATTGTTCATTGTTATCATTTTTGATAAGAGTGAAATTTGTCATATTGTCTATTCTAGCATCTTCTATGTTTTTAGCAGTTCATTTCAGATTTTGGAAGTTAGTGATTTTCCATTACTTAGTAAGTACTTTTTTTATTTCAAAAGGTCCAAGCCAGTTTGTTGGTAGTTTTTGAACTTGTTTTTCAGTAGTAATGACTCCAGGTTGGAATTGATATACTTGATTACCAACTTTTGTGGTTCTCCATATATAAGTTTATTGTAGTATTTTTGTTGATGAATGGTGCTTTCTGTGGTGTTTGTGCAGATAATTTTGTGGGTTCTCTGAAATTTTTCAATAAGTTTTTTGTAATAGTTGTTATTTACAGAGTTGTTGTAATCTTTGAAGAGCATGCCAACTGGTGTTGGTGCTTCTTGGCCAGATAGTTTGTAGAGAGTCATTTTTGTGGGTGCATGTGTTGAGCTATTATAAACATATTTGATAATAGGTAGTACCTCACACCAGTCTTTGCTGTCTATATTTGTCATTGTTGGTTGCTTAAGTTTAATGAGATTTCAGTTTAGTTGTTCAACTCCTCTGTTAGCTTGGGATGGTGAGTTGTTGTGTGATTATGTACAACATCTAGGAGTTTAATTAGGCACTGAAGTAATGTACTTTTGAATTGCATGCCTTGATCTGTGATAAGATTTTCCATAGAGCCAAACATGCATATCCAATTATTTGTTACTGCTACTGTTTGTGCCTTTATATTTTTTAGTGGTATCATTTTGCTGGATTTAGTGAAATTGTCCACAAGTAGTAGTAGTAGTAATACAGGCGGGTTCCATGAGGTTCCACTTTTTTCTGATTGGTCGAGAGGGGTGGCCTTTGACCTGAGACGCCATGGATATTGCCGATGATGTTTTACTGACGTCATGGAAGTCATGTACTTTTAATAGTTTTTGTGTTATTTATGTGGTCTAACTTACTTTGCATTTTTTACTTTCCCACATTAACTTACTTTGCATTTTTTACTTTCCCACATTAACTTACTTT
>CABFPE010000318.1:319255-332217 GCA_900660155.1 Hofstenia miamia
GGGGGGGGGGGGGCTCTAAATGTGAGTACTGTAGTTTTATTTTATCTTTTGACAAAAATTAAATTTCTCAGTAAAGAATGTCCAACACCTGCACCTTAATATCAACCTAACAAGGGAGGGGACTTGGTTCCCAATCGAATTTAACAAGGTGGCTGAGCAGCCTGCGCAATCCCTGGAGTATATCATTGGTTCTACGTATTCTATTAAATTTTATTACATGAAACGAATGGATAATTAGTGCAGCATTTTTAAAAGAAACAAACACGATAACACTACAAAGTACAAAAATGCAAAATAATATGAAATATGCCTGTAAATTTAAGTAAAGAAATGCTAATAAGTTAGTACTTTTTCTTCCGAATATTAAAATATTTTTTTCAGATACATTAGAATACATAGATTTTTATTGCTTTGAGAAACACAAATTTAAACAAAGATTAGTATAGATTTTGAATTCCCGGTTTGAATCCAGAAGTGGGATGCGGTGTTTCTATTCCTGATCCCCGTATAGACCATTTTGAAAAATTACGTATGGCGGGTCCAAAATAACAATTAATGTATATATAATGTATATAGTAATACTTTTTCGAAATCAAAGTATTTTTATATATATTCGATTGGCTTACTATTTAAATTCAGTACTTAATGATTTTGATAGTGAAAATTTGGACATGGTATATTCTAAAAATGTCGAAATAGGCCTGAGCTACATAAGATTATATATATAGTTTAATCTCCAAATCAAATTTTGTTAAAAATTATAAATAGTTTTAAAAAAGATTATATCAAATCACGGCAATGACATCCCCAGATAAATGCATAGGAGTGATAGATTCCAAAGTTGTTCAAAACATTCCTACATTAATACCCTAAAATTAGAGAACATTAATCAGGTGCACAAAAGAAACTATAATTATCGAATTTTCATCAATATGATTGTATTTTAAGCTTAAAAGGGAAAGAAACCCTACGCATTTGTCTCTGGATACCCACTTATTAGGGAAGTAGTCAACCTCACAGTATCTGGCATTGGAACAGAGGTTAATTAGGCATTAGAAGTGCACAGAGCAGAAAATAAGCATAATTATATTTTCTTAATGAGAATATTTTGGGGAATCCCTTCAAAATACTCGCAATTTTATGGGCTTTGAAATACTTTTCATTATTACAAAATATTCACATATTTCCAAACACTAACACTTCGATCTGATTTTTCAAATTTCTAATCGTATTTCATAACTTCGGATACATTTGGATTCGGATCTGAAGAAATATTTATCCTGTTTTGCATTATCAGGTATAATCATCACCCCTCGGCAACTTGCTATGACTAACAAATTATCTGATAATTGTAAGCAATTATCAAGTGCTTAAACATAAATTGCAGTGATAAAATTGAATTTAATAAGACCATCAATGAGTAGAGCAACAAGTCACGTAATATCATAGAGTAATTTCAAACCGATATTATTCAAGATACATGAAATGTAGGCGAAAATGCTCTATACAAGAAAACTTTTCAAATTCGACAAATCTAAAAATCTTTAATAATGAAGCCGTATAGTGGCATAGATGTTCCTTTAATTGGAATTTGATTAAGCTAGTTTATTGAAATATAACTTTAAGAACGTTTTTCCTGTTTGTTTATATAATTATGTGATAAGCAAGTAATGTTTCAATTTTCAAATTGCACTTTGATAGAAGGAGAATTTCTTTAAATCTGCGTATAGCTAAAACAGGTCAGCATATGTTTTAAAATATACAAGAAAACATTTTGTGATGCGCATATCATCTTTAAATAGTCAAACAAACAGCCATATTTGGAAGAAATTCTTAAGCAAAATTTGAAAACTTGGTTATAAGAACTGCATTTTCCGTTATAGATTCTAGAGCAACGAATTAATCCTTATTATTCTAGCCATCTTACAGCAAGACGGTGTGATATTCGAATCTTACACAAGATGGCGTTGTACTAAATTTTCAGTTAATTTTTCAATGTACTATAGATTTGTTGTTAGGAAAACGACAGATGGCGTAATAACACATTTTCAATATAACAAACACTTTCACATTTTATCTGTGCATCTAAGGCCCCACGCAAACGATGCAATTTTTGTTTCTAAACCAATTAAAATAAGAAATCACATTGGAGGAATTCAAATTATTTTAAAATTATAATATTACATGACACGCTATAATTGGTTCTGCAACGAAAGTTGTATCTTTTGCGCGGGCCTAAGATGTATTTCAAAATGTTCAATAAAATATTATTTTTTCATATTTTATGTTTTTCAATATATAAATAATCCCTTTTTGAAATTAATCTATTAAACCACTTGATTGCAAGCAATCGGCCGACGTAAGCATGCATGTCGCCTTTCAATTACGCACCAATCAGCTTTAGGGATCATCAAGCAATTTACAATTTTAAATCTATGCCAAATGCTAACATAAACAGTAGTACGTCAAACTAGTTGGAAAGGTTGAATCAGCAAGTTTTGTAGTAGTAGTCATACGACGTTGAGCGCATTCATTTTTGGAGAATGCAATTTTGATATATCTAGTTATTGTTTAGTTATTTATGTAAATATTATTTAAGGCCAGTAGGCTATGGACCACTTCATTGTATACCTGACCGCAGAGGACATTTACCATTTACCGAGCTCTTGGAGGCCCTGAGCCAAGGAATTTTTTCTGAAAATGCATCAATAAAAATGAATGATAAGAAGATATTTGTAAAATCTTCCACAATAAGAATTCAACTAATTTCATTGCATGGTGCATTTAAACCACTATGTTAAATACATGTATTATGCACATCACAATTTACAACATATATGGTCCTTATTCTATGTGAAGCTAATTAAAACGTATTTGTAATTTGCCATGTC
Source organism: Hofstenia miamia (assembly GCA_900660155.1). Lineage (NCBI taxonomy): Eukaryota > Metazoa > Xenacoelomorpha > Acoela > Hofsteniidae > Hofstenia > Hofstenia miamia. The sequence goes on from CABFPE010000318.1 coordinate 322,147, forward strand.
AAAGCAAACCATTAAGTGGTTGATCAACATTATCAATAGAAATTAATAGGTGATTTTAGTAAAAAATGCAAGAAAAATTTATTAATAGATACATGATAGATATATGTTTTAATTTAATTAGTTTCAGAAAAATACAAAGAAAATGTCTTGATAAATCCATTTTTTATGAGATGAAGTATAGTTATGTGTTCCATCCTACTACTTTATCTTTTGTTTTATCTAAGTTATAACACATTTTTCTCTTACTTCAATTTTATTTGCCGGCTAATATTTCAATATGTAACATAATATATCAAATTATAAGTTGATATAGTAAGTTGAAAAATTATAAATTTATAATAATATTCTTATGATATGGTTAACAAGCTTTTTATTCTTTTATTCAAGTATGAAAAAGATGTGCTGACAAATCAAAAATTATAATCAAATACATCATTTACAAAACTACTCTAATATGTTATACATTTCCGTGCATGTAATTTTTTAAAGGAATGCAAGATTTTTTGGTCACTTTGCAAGTTGTGTTTCGATTTATATTTAAATATGGTAATATTCGTAGAAAACCTAGCTTCATTGTCAAAGTTTTTCCATAGCCTTACTGCGCAAAATATAACATTGAGTTTTTGAAATATTTATTGATAGACTATTTCTATTAAAATATTTAGTTAGTAAAACTAAGTTTTCTTCGATTTTTTTAATAGCCTTGTATGGGTTGATATTTTGTGATAATTTTCATGTATCGTTAGTGTACTGGTACAATTTACAAACCCTAATGCAAGGGTTTAGATCGTTGACATAAAGTTTAAATAGGGTTGAGCTCATTATTGTTCACTGAGGAACTCCTTTGTATGGCGTTAGGTAGTTGTAAAAGCTATTGCCAATTTTATCTCTTAATTTTCTTTCTGAAAGAAAGCTCTTTATGGAATGCTTTACTCAGATCTAATAGTGCTAATACACTTAATTGTTTTTTTGCCTGTATGTTGCTGATAATATTTAGAAGCGCGTCATTATTTGAATATCTTGATTTGAATCCATATTGTTTTGAATAAAGTATTATATTTATGCATAAGTACTCATCAATTTGATCTATTAGGAGAGTTTCAAAGATTTTAGCAAGGCAATTGGTTGATAGTTTTGAGCAATTTGCGGACGACCTTTTTTTATATACAGGTCTAATATCGACTTGCATGAGAATTTTAGAAAACTCATTACATCTTATCTCTAAAATCTATCAAGCCCGGAACTACCTCTCTCATCATTGGAAGCATTATCTTGAAATAGGTCCGTTCTCACAATCTTTTTTCAAATCAAACAACAACAATTCACTCATATCCTTGTCACAACTCCCATCAAATCTCTCAGAAGATCCAGAATTATCCTAAAACACACATCAACTCCGTCTTCATAAATACAGGCCTCATTGATGCACTCAAAATATGAATCTATTTGATTATTTGATAATTCTTCAAATAGTTTACTGAAAAGATGGCCAATGCAAATTGCCCTATAATTTTGTGCGTTTAGAGGATCGCTTTCTTATATATAGGGCTTACGTCCGATTTCTTAAATATATCAGGGAATTCATTATCAATAATACATTGGTTAAATGCGAATAGAAGATGTTTACTAAAGATATGAAAATGACGTTTAATAATTAAGATTGGAAGATTATAGGATGCAGTTGATTTATTTGTGTCTAAATTTTTTATTATGGTTTCTAGTTCATTTGCATTTACGAGTCTAAAAGAAAAGTATGATTTTGCTGGGAATTTATTAATGTTTGTCTTTCTCTTATATTGGGGAAAATTGAAATTGCCAAGTTCCTTAAATGTTGCATTTAGATGGTCTATTATTCTTGTTTTTTCCGTTGTAATTTTGTAATCAATACTTAATTCGTTAATGTCATTTGAAATTCCTTTACTTTTCCCAAAAATTTATGAATATATAATAATAAAAATAATAATAATAATAATAATAATTTCTTTTAAATATTTTGAATCTTGTTTTAATAGGGACATAATTATCAGTAAATTGGAACACATGCTTTTTCTGTTGTCAAATTTACAAAGTAACAAAAAACATTATTACACACTTGAGAGGGTCTGGAATCTGGTCGAAAATAAAGCCGGATAAGCACATGTGCTACTTGAAATGACGGTCATCAAAGACCAGATGTTCTCAATAAGGCATATTAAGGATAAGGAATTTGAACGAAAACATAGCAGGGTATAAAATCCGCTTTGTTTATTACAGGATAAACGTTATCTTTAAACTTCTTTTGATCTTATGCCTGTATTTAATTTAATAAATTCTGTTCCTAAAAGTTATTTATTCTTAATATTTAAACACCAATGTCGCTGAATTCATAGCAATGCTTAAGATATTAATTGAGATTAATTTGACTAGGAATCCGAATTTGTATTCCACTCATCTAAATTCAAGATCAATGCCCTATATAATTCTGAAAATATGTTTAAAATAATTCAAGGTTTCTAGATTGGTAACTTTAAGGTTCTGTGTAAAATCTACACCGACTTGACAATTGCAGAAAAAGGTGTGTCGTAATAAGAGCAATTGGTTTTTAGTAGTAATTGCTTTTGCAATGCTTGGATTGTAGACGAAGATTAATTCAGTCTGTTCGTTTGTCGAACGGATGTCTGACATGGACTCACAGGGTAAGATTCGCGTTTAGACTAACAAGCCAAATATACATTACTAAATCTTTTATAATTGCATTATACACATGTTGTCATAATTTCGATATTTAATGATTTACTTATACTAAGAAAAATATTGATGTGGAATAAAATTCTTACTTTAGATTGCCCTGTACATGCAGGTATGAGTAATACATTATTTAATGGAAAAATATTGCAATAAACATAATAAAATAGTTTATTTTTAGACATTTACAAAAAAAGATGTTTGTATGCAATAATATTTATTGAATTTAATTATTTCAGTACAACATGGGAAATATAGAAAATCAGTTTTTTTCTGATACTTAGCGCGTCTAAAAAGTTTTTATCCCTTTATTTTTAACAATTTAAAAACCAAATGGAAATGAAACAAATATATACTTTATATGTCATAAGAACCACCAATTTCGATACCATGTTGTAAGTGAAGTTTCAGCTTTTCAATTTCCTTTGCAAAACGATTTTCAGGAATGTTTCTTAGAACCTGCAACGCGGCTGTTTCAACTTCAATGCTACAGAAAAAGATAATTTTTTTGAATTTTGTTTTCAAATGAGCGTTCACCCGCCGATCCAGGATATTAAAATCCGGTGAATAAGGAGATTGGCAAACCAATTGGACTTTCCTCCGTTGCAAGAAATCAGTCATATCTTTGGCCACGTGAGGTCGAGCATTATCATGCTGGAACATTAAATCAGAGAGCCTTTCTTAAAGTACGCCAGCGATCACCAGTCTTCTTTAGGAATTCAATGTACACTGACGCAGTTATTGTCTGTCCATAAGGCATTGCCTGAACAGAAAATTTACTTCCAGTCAAGCAAATTAGGATCAACGTCTTTTCCTTGGGTACTGGGGACATCAAATATTGAATATTAAAATTTTGTTATGCTTGGTATATTCACTTGGATTACAGAAGGTGCCTAAGTCTGTCAACTGGGAAAGTGAAGTTTTTTTGGGACCAGGTTATGATTTCTGGAACATTTAAAAGTGTTGACCAGTTAAAGAATTATTTTTCTTAGTCAACAATATATATAATAATTTAAGTTATTTAGTTTTGAAAACTCACATATAAAATAATTTATTTTTTAGAAAAATTATGTACAATGCAATATTACTCATCCCTGTGTAGGGGTATGCAGCATAAAATAGAAAATTTAAAAAGAACTAGATTTAAATTTTAATGGTATTCCATAGCCATGATTACATGATTACAATTCTTATATTTCACCATTAAATTGGTATTTTTGATACTTTGGCGTTATCCTCCCAGTTAAATAATTGCATACATTCTAATTTAGCAACATAATAACTATAGCAGTAAGCCTAACCAGTAACACGCAAACAGCAGGGAGTTAAAAAAACACACATGTCACATACAAGTCGGCCTTATACTGAGAGGGTCTTGGGGGAAAATTTCATTTTTAGTGCATTTTTAATGACATAGGATTAATTAAAGTATAAAATGTTCACATAAATTTATGAATGTGTGCTTATGCCTACCCTCAAATTTTGTTGAATATTTTGATAAAATTCAAAAAAATCAAAGACCCCAAAATGCAAAAATCTTGCTAAAATCAATGAAATTTTAAAATTACGAAAAATTGTGTTGGGTTTTGCGACGCCACAGAAGTGTTTCTTGTAATTTTATAGAAAGGGATGTTCGTGAAGTCCTCCCATGTAATTGAATTCGAATACAAAAACTTGATGCTCCCTATTGGGTAGAAAAGAATTTGCTTTGTAATTATTGCACCACTTTAACGATCTATTCATTTTTTCGAGGGATGGGGGGCAGAGCCACCTCGCCCCTCTGTATCCACCCCTAATCTAATATTTTAAAGTATGTTAAAGGTACTTTAAACAAAATGATTGTTTCAAAAATTTTAAAATATAATCAAGAGATTGATTGGAACTTTAAAGAATTTGCTAGTATCAGTTCCTTGTGTATATTGTTTGTATGCACTAAATGGTCTCAATGTCAAAGTCAAGTTTTACTACGTTTTGTGTTTAAACATTTTTAATAATTATTATTAAGCAAATAAGTGAAGTTCATTTTTTGCCACTGCACATTATAATACAATTACCATTATTATTATTATTCATTTCTTCTCCCAGCTTCATGCTGGTATCCCTCTCAGCTCGGGGAACTCACCAGTTCCCAGGGAGTCTGAGAGCTTTCCTCAGGACTCTAGCTGTTCCTAACAATGCTGCCTTCTGTGCTACTGCTCCTCCCCACTTTGGTACTCCCAACTCCTCCAAGTATCTCGTATGCTTCTTACTCACTGCTCCTAGTGCTCCTACTACTACCGGGACTACTTCAACTTTCTTTAACTTCCACAGCCTTTCTATTTCCTCTGCTAACTCTCTGTACTTGTCTATCTTCTCTTTCTCCTTGCTTTCTACATTTCTGTCCTTTGGTACTGCTATGTCTATTACTGTTCCTAATCTTTTCTCTTTGTCTACCACTACTATGTCTGGCCTCCGTGCTTCTATCACTTTGCTCGTCTGTATGTTGAAATCCCACAGTATCTTAACCTTCTCATTTTCTATGACGCCCTGTGGCTTGTGCTCATACCACTTGTCTCCTGCTTCTAACCCATGCTGCCTGCTCAAACTCCAGTGTACCATTCTTCCCACCTTGTCATGCCTGAACTTATACTCATTCTGTGCCAACTTCTCACACCCTGCTATCAGATGATCTACTGTCTCTGCCTCTTTCTTACATAGCCTACACTTATCACTTACTTCTACTCTTCTGTCTATATGCTTCTTCACCCAGTTTGTTCTTATTGCTTGCTCCTGTGCTGCCATTATTAGTGCTTCTGTTTCTCTCTTCAGTCCTGCCTTCTTTAACCACTTGTTGCTCTCTTCTCTATCACACTTTTCTGTGTTCCTCCAGTATTCTCCATGCATTGCCTTCTGCCTATACCTTGTTTGCCTCTCTGATTCCATCCTACTCTGGTATATCTTCTTTCCTTCACTCTCAGTTCTTATCTTCCTTAACTCCTTAGTGACCTCCAGTATTGACCCTCTATGTTGTGCTTCTACATACTCTTTTAGCCCTAGTACTTTTGCTTCTACAGTTTCCTCCACACTTAGCAGCCCTTTCCTTCCCTTATGCCTTGCCATGTACAGCCTATCTACATCTCCATTTAGGTTGAATGCTCTCTCTGCTGCTAGTATCTTCCTTGTCTCCCTGTCTAATTCCCTCAGTTAATTCTTGTTCCACCTAACTATTCCTGCCCAATATCTCAACACTGGTATCGCCCATGTATTAATTGCTTTTATACTATTCTGCCTATTCAATGATGACTTCTGTAGTACCTTGCTTACTCNTGTCTTTCTCTATCACACCTAAGTACTTGTACCCCTCTTTAACTTCCTCAATCTTATCCCCACTGCTTCTCCTAAAGCCATCCCCATCCACACATTTGCCTCTAATCATTGTCACTGCTGCACACTTTCCTAATCCAAACTCCAACCCTGAATCTCTGCTTGCCTTCTCCAATGTCTCCACTTGCTTCTGCAACATCTTCCTTGAACTAGCGTACATCTTCAGGTCGTCCATGTACCACAGGTGACTCACTGCTCTACCATTCTTCTCCATCTTATACCCTATGCCTGTCTCCTTTAACTTTTCTGTGATAGGTATTAAGCTAACTACAAACAGTAGTGGCGCTAAGCTGTCTCCCTGGAATATACCCCGTCTAAACCTCAACCTATGCCCATCTAACTCAGTCTGCCACTTTCCCATCTCTCTCTCTAGAAACTCAACCCATTTCTGCGAAACTCCATTAGCCTCTAACGTCTTCAATACCCACTTATGTGATATGCTGTCATATGCCTTCCTGTAGTCTATCCATGCCATTGCCAAGTTTGTCTTCCTTCTTCTACAATTCTCCACCACTGCCTGGTCTATCAACAACTGATCTTTGCATCCTCTCGTCTTTGTCCTACATCCCTTCTGCTCCTCTGGTATCAACCTATTCTGTTCTAAGTAACATGCCAGCCTACTTGAAATCACTGAAGTTAGCAATTTCCACGTTGTTGGCAGACATGTTATTGGCCTGAAGTTGCTTGCCTCACTACCTTTCTTTGGGTCCTTCTGTATCAGAAATGTCTTTCCCACTACCATCCACTCTGGACACCCACTCACCACACACTCCTCCAATGCTACTGCTAGTCTCTCATGCACACTTGTGAACTTCTTCAGCCAATACCCATGTACCTCATCTCTGCCTGGCGCCTTCCAATTCTTCATCTTCTTTAGAGCCTCCTTTAGCTTTGCCATTGTGATTACTTCTTCTTCTTGTCTGAACCCCTTCTGCATCTGCTCACTCTCTATCTCTGGTCCCGCACTTCCCCATATATTCTCCCAGAACCTTACTGCATCTTCGCCTGCTCTAGCTGTAGCCTTTTCTCCTGCATCTAGTTCTTTGTAGAATCTTCCTTCTTGAGTCTCAAACTTCATATTGTCTCTTGCCTGCTTCGCCCTTGCCCTATATTTTCTTAGTTTCTCAGCTTCTGCAACTAATCTCTGCTTTAGCTCTTCTCTTGCAGTTTCTATTGTCTTCCCTTTACCTACCCTGCATCTGTCCTGCACTGCCTTACTTGTCCTGATCTTCCCTATTTGCTGTCTAATCTTTGCCTCTTTATTCTCAATTCTTCTCTCCCATGCTGGCTTGCTGTCTCCCTTATCTTCTTGTTGCCTTTTCTTCTTCATGTCCATGCCTACATTCTTCAGCACTTCCCATGCGCCTGCATACACTAAGCTATTTACTTCTGTGACACTCCTAGCATCTATCCTCTTCAACACTTTATTGACCTTTGCTATCTCTACTGCTAGCTTGCTTGTCTTAACTCCTCTTGGAACTGGCAACCTAGTTCTCTCACCTATTTCTTCCTTCATCTTTTCCTTGATTGCTGCTTCAGTTTCTGCATCCACTGGTTATGCTTCTTCCTGCCAATTGTGCCTCAACGTCTATCACTTCATCTTTCCTCTGCTTAGCCTGTTCAACTCTCTTTTTCCCTTTACTCTCATCCAACTGTAACTTTCGCACTTGTCCTGCAAGCCTCTGCTCTGTAACTTCTAATCCTGTTTCTGCTTTCCTCCATTCTTCCAACATTCTCTTCCTGTAACCCCTCTCATCTGGCCTGCTTCTTCTGTAACACTCCAATGCTGTTCTGTTCTGCTCATCTGTCCATTTGTGCCGTTGTCCATTAGTCTGTGTGGATCCTATACTGCCACTTCTCGAGGCCACACTCCCGATTGTGGAGTCCACCTGACCGGAGATTCTTTGCACCCTCTTATTATTATTATTATTATTATTATTATTATTATTATTATTAAATTATTAAACTATTTGAAAAACTACTTCACATTCAAATCAACCAATACCTTGAATCTCAGAATATTTTATCATCTAAACAATATGGCCAAGCATAGTAGAAGTGAATCAATTATTTCAATTACTGAAAAAACATCCTCAAATAAATCCAGAAATAAATCCAGTTGCACAGCCCTTTTATACTTAAGCAAAGCCTATAGTTCAATGGATTTTGAAATTTTGACGATTGAACTTAAAAATTACAGATTTCACCTTCTAGTACTGCAACACGACATTCTATTCAACTTTGACTGCAATGGAGTTAATGGTTTCCACTACTGTTTCATTGATGTCTATAAAGCATTTGATAAATTTATCAAGATCCAAATGCACAATACTATCCAATTTTATAAATTCACAATATATTTGCAAATGGCTTTATAACTTCTTCACAGAAGACACTGCACTTCCATATGAAGAGATAAACTTGGGGTCTTCTCAAAGTATTGTTGGACATATTCCATTTTGCTAGTAACTCATTAAAGAAAGTTTACTAATCATCAATTTCACTAAAATATTCTGATGATACTACTGTTGAGTGTCTTTTTGAGTCAAGAACAAGTTATGAAGAGAAGAATACATTTAACTACAAATTTTTTGATTCATTACTAAATATGATTACAAATCAACATTTACGTGAATTAACTATGTAATTTACAAAATTTACAAATTTTCAATGTATCGGAGGCTAGATACAAAGGGTGGATTGGATTCCTTAATGTCATAATTGATGTTGAGCTGTCTAAATGTCTCCAAAGTAGGTTTAGCATAGTGGTTCAATGCCAAGGATGGTCAAAGCACCTGGATTTCTTTTTGCGATGCTGAAGTAAACACATTTTCTCTTACTTGTAAAATTTCGTTTGCATAGCTCAGGCATATGCCTTATTTTCTGTCTAGATCACATTTGGAATATTTTTTGGGAAAGCGTATTGTTTTTACTCAGTCATAACACCTATGCTTGTTGACGTTCATTTGTACCAGTTTATTCGTGTATCTTAATAAGATCATAAACAATGCTTTGATCAATTCTCAATTTATTTACATATATTGCCATGGCATAATTTGATAAATGAGAATAATTAGCTTTGCATTCAATTACTAATTAGCGCTTTACTTCGCTTAAGCTGCTGATTTTTGCAAAATTACAATTGATTTTTTAGGTCACCTGACTGCGCGAGATTTTTGTACAAGAATGATGCAAGACAGACAAGAACTGGTATTTCATCTATATAATTACTAATATGTGTGCTTCTGTTCATTTGTATATATTGTATTGTTCAAAATTAATTGAACATATAAATTTTTTTTATATCTCTATTATTTATTAATCAACGTTTAATAACATAAACATCAAATAATGAACACATAAGTACAAATGAGTTTCAAAAAAAGCACATGTTAAAACCAATATCAAGAAGCTTTGTTTTCTACAGGAATATATGAGGCAACTTCCAATTCATCAGTTAATTCCACAATGCCAACATTAAAACGATCTTAAATTTGATTTAAAATCACAGCATCTTCAGGCTAGAAACGAATGTGATTGGCAATCATTTACTTCAATAACTACCGACACATGCAACCCCTTTTTAGCCAAATATGTCTTCTATACTTCTTTTCCCATCAGAAAACCACTGAACAACCTGAACAAGTCGCAATGACAACACCTTCGACATAAACCTGTCTAGAAATTACAACAAAGTAAAGATTTCGTCCATGCGTTCTTGTTTATCTAAAGTCCCTAGTACACAAGCGGCATTATGTTGAATAATTATCGATGTTATTGATTGATACAGAAATTCTTTTGCTCGTTTATCGCCAGATATATTCACAAGTTTGTCTCCTAGATCTTTCAAAAAACTTTTCGTCGAAGGTCCGCAATTTCCTTGAGTATCGAAATCAAGGGGTTGGAACAAGTAGCCGCTATTGGATATTTCGGTATACTTTGCAGCTTTGCGTTCCTCGGCCTCTTTGATATGATTAACGTCCC
>CABFPE010000318.1:334064-406916 GCA_900660155.1 Hofstenia miamia
GATAAGATCTTTCAAAATTTGGGGCTTCAAACCGGCAGAGCCAGCAGCAGAATCAGGAGGAAAAGAGTTAATATAATTTTTGACAGCCCCAAAATTTTTTCTGCAGAAGTTTCTAAATTTTTAAAAACCCTAACTGAATTTTTTTGAGGGTGCTTACTGAGGAGATTATTGTAAACATCCATGTTACACTCAGCAACAGAATCATCACTACTAATAATACGAACAGCCCCTTTAATATCACCACTTTCAATTTTGTTTGAAATCAGTCGATTTTGCGAAATATTTTTTGATTTCTTTGGCTTATGTTTGTTTAAAGTTTCATTAACATCCACAGAGAAGCTGAAATTCTTTATTCTTTTATTCAAAATATTAGTTAAATTTGCTTTATTTTTTCCGGAACGCTCGGGTAATTTCAGTACCTTCTTAGATAATACATTAACTTTTGCCAATGTTCCTCAGAGTCGGGTGTTTTCAAAATATCGTTTAGGCATTTTATGAAAAGTTCAGCCAGGCATTTCCGAGAACCTTTTGGTACTCTATTTAAGGTGGGCACACGGTGTTTTATGAAGGTCAAAAAATTGTTATTAATATTTGGTTCAGAAGTACTTAGCTTTGTAAGATGGGTTTTCAGAGAGAGATCGGATAATTGCTGTGTGAGTGCCGTACTGCTCAGATCCAATGTTGGATTTGCTGTGTAACTTTCGTACTGCTGTGTTACATTATCATCTCTGCTTATTCTCTTTATAAAATTTCCATTTTCATCTAAACCAATTATTTCTTTTTTCTTTTTTGTTTTCATATTTATTCTATATCATAGCTATTTTTTGTGATGTAAAGATTTTCAAAAATCCTTTATCAATTTGTAAATTTTTAGAATTTATTGTATATAACTACCATGACTATTAAAAATAGTTTATTCATGAATATGAATTGAATGCTTAAAAAATCAAGCTAAATGAATTATTCTTCTTAAAAAAATATCATTTCAAAAACTATGTTAGTCCTTAAATGGTAAACTAATTCCAGTTTTTCAGATTTGTATACATATTACTTTCATAATAGCTTTACTTTCATAATTGCTTTATAATTAGAACTTTCAACAATACCAGTAAACAGGGTTTAGAATTCACTTAACTCATTATTTGGGGTTTTTAATAGTTTGAGTTGGAGTATCAAATTAGCTTAATAACATGAAAATTTATATCAAAAAATACATCTTTTGCCAATATGTATTTCAAAGATTCCAAAAGATGCAAAATTTAAGGTATATTACTGTTTGGCAAAAAATCAAAACTATTTTACTAGGATGTTGAAATCGGGATGAGTAAAATTTGCTGCTATCCATAGTTATGCGATACCAAATACGCCAACAAAACTACAAACTTTCATAGGCATGTGTGGTTTCTATTCCAGATTTGTGCGGAATTTTGTTGAGATTGCTCAACCACTATACGAAAAACAATTGAAGTTCCCCAAGCCGATCTTGAAAAAGTGGAGTGACTTGCATTACCAATATTGTAACCAACGCTTTGAGAAAATTGATGAAAACTCAATACTCTTGCCAAAATTTCAGTTCCAAACAGTTGTCACCGCTAATACAATGCCAGATGTTAGTGACGAGGAAGGAGATATAATATCAATACACCATAACGCAAGGAATTTTTTTGTTGAGCAAAATTGGTGGCAGCAGGGCATAGAATATCGTAGGAAATTAAAAAAATTATTGATAATTGCAGTAAATGTGAGAACAAATCATATACACTTTTTTTATAAGAACCAGTAAATTTTTGCTTAAGCTCAGCTGTTCTTATTTTTTTGCACTTTGAGCCTTAAATTGTTTTTACTTTGTTCTTATTTTTTCTAAGGTAAAATCCAGTTTTGGCTATTTACTTTATTTTTAGTTTATGTGCAGCTCAGAAAAATGATATTTTTCACAGGAACTTTCGAATTTTTTTCATTTCATTCTGAGCATTAAGTACGTATGCAACAAGAAAAGCCCTTTTGTTTGATTCCCTTACGTTTAGTATTTTTAAACTTTTGGAACTGTAAATAGGTATCTTTTTTACTATTCATTGAAAAACTCAAAACAAAAAACTATTTTTTAAATACTTTCAGCCTCACTACTGTTCTTAAATTGTTCTTACTTTTTGGCATTTTTGAGCCTCATTGTTCTTATAAAATTGTTCTTATAAAAAAAGTGTAGACAATCTAAAGGTTTTCCAAATGATCTTGCAAATTTGTTTGTGTGGATTTAGTGGGTCCTTTGAGAACAGATACACATGGCCAACTGTATTTCCTAACAATGCTAGATCTTGGATCGTGACATTCAGGTTATGTGAATCCTTTTCAATGAATTGATAAAGAAATTCAAAATCAAAAGGCCTCGTACAACAAGTTATAATCCACAAGGGAATGGTGTTCTCTAGCGCATGCATTGTACATTAAGAGATCAAATACGAACAGCTGAGAAGAATTGGACGTCCTTATTACAAGAAATTCTTTTTTACATGAATTATTTTCGCAATTCAATACTCTTTATCTTGGTTCCCTACGTATCCTTACAACTGGCCCACTTCCAGTGTTAGCTGTGGACAACTGAGTTCTCATTTGAAGTGTCGTCAATTTATCCATTCCAATGTTAATGTCCCTTTAGATTCTTTGTTGCTACGTTTTAGAGTACTCATACCAGTTTCACAGTGTATCTCAAAACAATTGATCAAATGTGTTGATAACAACGTGCACAATCTAAATTATTGAGGCGTTGCTTGGTAGTTTTATTTTGGTATTGCTCCATTCTGTTGGTAGGAGAGTGTGCTATTGTTTTGGCATTACTATTTTGTACATTCTCTAGGAATTATGTGTAGTAAACTACTAGTTGTTTAATTGTGTATGTTGTTTACTCAGAGGAATATAGTTTCACTATTTTCGATACACTATACGGTTGTCTTAGCATAGGACAACATCACTACTTAAGAATGTCTGAGAAATTAATGCTGCTTCTAAAAAATGATCTATGTTTCGTTTGTTCTCAAATCAAAAAGGTCTGGAAATGCTTCTTTTTATGAAGTCTAGCGTTGCAAACTACGGTTATCCTGACTACTATTCCCACGGCACATTTGATCGACACAATTCTTATTGGCTAGTTCTTTGCCTTCACTTAGCTATTGGTGTTTAATAAATAGAAAATCAAACCGTAAAAGTTAAACAGAACATTTTCTGCGTACTCGAAATATGAATGATTATATTGAAACCGTTCAAACCGTATATACACTAGAGTAATGGAGGAGCACCTAGCCCCATGGATCTTACGGGTCGCAGTCCCATGGGACTGGGATCTCCTACCAAAAAACTCAATGAGACTTGAACCAAAAATGAAGGAGCTGTGACTGTGAATTTCAAAATATTACTGATAGGTTTTGCAAATTTTGATCAAAATAATTATGCTATGGGACCAATGACACAATGAGACCAACACATTTTTTGGGACTGAGATGGGATGGGACAGGACAGGAAACGAATCCAATGGAACTAAATGGGACTGGGACGAATGAAATCTTTATCCCGCAGAATTTCAAAATACACTTTGCATGTTGATGATATATTCAGTTAGCCATTTTACGACTTCTAAGAATTCCAATTCATTGTGATAAACTTTTCGAAGTTGTAAACAAAACAGTAGTTAACCCGCAATTAATACTGATTTACTGGGATAAATTCTACGGGTGCAGAATACGTATTACCATGCGTGCTAACATAAAAATAAAAACTTAGGAATATATTTTCTCTAAATGTAAACTGCAAACCACCAAATAATAGGTAAATTAAGACGGCTTTTTTCAGAAAGAAGTTTTCCAAGATCTACTAACTTAATGCATGTAAGCAAAAGGACAAAGGCCTTTCAATCCTTTGAAAAATAAATCTCCAAAGCTGTGCTTAGCGCATTGAAGCTTGCCCCACATCAATTGAGCCTATTTAAAGTAATTTTGATGCAATAGAACCACAATTTATTTCTTTTATATGCTACAAAAGATATAAACGGTGAATTTCTGATTTGATGCAAGTATCAAGCTGACCTAGATCTGAAGTCTAAAGCTTTGTCTCTTTCTAGTTGACTTTAAGTTGTGAATATTGCAGATAGTTGTTGGTATAACTGGGAAAAACATTTTGCTTGTATCAACCACTTTCATTAGGTTTCATTATATATATATATATAGTTCTAAAGGTGTCTAATTTTGATGTAGGGAGGGGGGCTTAGCACCCCTAGCACCTCATCTGGTGCCCCCCTTGTGAAACCGATCTATTTTTATTGTCTATTTTGTGCCAAAGTTAACCCATGGTTCAATATTACTTGGTACATTGTAATCAGAGGTTGCAGACAAGTTATCTCACTTACCCTAATCAATGGATCTTCGGTATAACGGATGCGGATTGGTAGTTTGGGCTAGTGATTGCATTAGATAAAACGAAAGCTTATTCAAAAGTTATAAACTTCCCTTAAATAAAAATAAATAAGGTTATGCAATAGTAACTTAATCGTCGTTTACAATTATTGGTTCATTTAGATTGCATTTAAGTGATTTGATTGTAAAGTGCATATCAAACCCCAGGATCTAGAATTTGCTTAAAATACTACAGAAATTCATTGTGTTTCAAAAAGAACAACAGAAAATAATTAGAGAGGGAAAAATGATACTTTCCAGTTTTTTGATGTATTCCATTATCGAAGCATAACGAAAGAAAGGCAAATATTACTCTATAAAAAGTAAAAAAATAAATGTTTGCAGGGATACATAAAGTCAATATTTGATCAGGGTAATATTGATAATTTATTTAGTGGAGGACCTATGTCCCAATTTGCATTTACTAAAATATGACTCATACTTCTATTTTTGGATTAAATTTGAAATGATGACGTGTGAAAGAAAACATTTAGCATTTGCTTATTACAATGGGAAATAAACAAACCAGTTTTCATTGCATAAATCACTATATAATGAAAATGAAATTGTGGGAAACACAATATTAGAAATAAGAAATTTTTTATTGTAATTTATTTAATTTTTCTCGGGTTGAATTCCGTTGTTCAACACATGCACGTCCACATGTATTGATCACATCGTGTGACATAAAATTTAGTTGACTGATTTTTTCACTGATTTCAGTCAATTTTGGTACGAGAATTATTAATTTGAATGCCATTTTACACATAAGCCCATGCTTTTTGAGAAATTTGTATTCTAAGATTGGGAAAACCTGCATAGGATTGCTTTGTTGAGTTAATGTCTATGACTATATTCGACATTGGGACATTGAAGTTACAACTTCCCTGCTACTAATTTCTAACAATAATTGATTAACATCAGCTTCGCTGTTGTGATGTGTCACATTGGGATCACAATAGGGAAATTTTTTTAATATACTTTTATGCCCCTTGCATACTACATAACAAACCTGACATGTGCTTATGACAACATTACTCATGCTTTCTCTGCAAATATCATGGCTTCTTATAAATGCAAGACCTGTATAAATTCTTTTACACATGTGAATATATCCTGAAAAATCAACCCCTTACGAATATAGTGAGAATGCAAAAAATATTCTGAAGCATGTTTTTAGAAATGTAGGATTTATCAGGATATTGGATCTCGACATCCAAATAATATATTCTTGGGTATTTGAAAATCAACTGTCTTTGTCATTTGCTATTTTTGTTTGGCCTGAATAAAAAAACCACAATTTTTATCTATAAATAAGAGTTTTTTCATATATCTTGCATCAACAAAACTCTTGAACCTGCCTTTCACAGGATTGAAATCCAATACTTAAATGTACTGATGTAGAAGAAATCATGTTTAGCCTACCGAAAATTTTGAAGAAACAAATGAACTAATCAAATAGTGATTATTTCTTTCATAAATTCTTAGGGACTCCATTACCTTCCAATAGCTGCAAAGCTAAATCTTAGCATGAGACAAATAAAAAATTTTCCATTGAAGAAATGGGATATTGCCAGGAATGTTAGTTGAATATTTTCAGAAAAATTTATGTTTGTTGAACAAAGGGAAAATTACAACAACAAGTCAAGAGACTTATTTAGGAGTGTGAGTAAATCTTAAGATTTCCTATGTCATACATGTAAATCGATAGGTTCATAAATAAGTATCTCTGCCTTGGGGAATTCCGAAGCTATTATAATGTATTTTTGCACCATAGATTGTTATTGATACGATGTGTAGTCGAATTGTTTTAAATTAATGGCAAAATATTGAAGAAAAACTATTATAAAATTGAAGCGTCGCTCTAATTTTACCATAGCATAGTTGAAAAACATTATTCCTTAAATTAGACAACAAAGAGAGTTATCTACAATTATCCGAGTTCCCTTCTTTAGCTCGCTGATTCTTTAAATATACTAAAAGTAGGTAAATAGCTTTTGAGCTTGGGCTAAAAAATCGTCTACCCACTTTGATTTTTACATTAATTATAGATTGGCGTTTGTTTTTGAAATTTTGCATTTTATTGAAAAATCTTTGAAACGTATTATGACATTCTTTGCAAAAAATTTAGACTAGGCAGTTTAAAGAAAAAGGCTTCTTATGCTAAGTTAGCTTGTAAAAAATCAACAATTTGCCCTCTTATTAAATATTATGGAAAATTTTCTAAAAATATTTGTACAAATGCTTCTACAAAAAACGCCGTAGGAAGTGCACTATCCAGGAAGACAAAAAGGGAATTAAAATTACTAATTAATATTTTTAAAACTTTTTCTAGGGGGCAACTGAACCATTCTGTATAGCGACAGAGGTGAGAGATGGACATGGGCTGAGAAGCCCTTGGGACAAAGAAATGGAAAAGATTGGCCCAATATAAAAAAATTAACAATTCCGTAACAGTGCCACAAATACATTGAATGTTATAGAAGTTATAATTATAAAGTTGAAAAATAAAATGTATATTTTGGAAATTTTACAGTAGTATCATGTAAAATGGAGGTAATTCGGACACCTTTTTAAAGGCTTTTAAATTTTTTCGTCATTTATACTGATGCTAAAATTCTATAATCATACATGAATCACAATGGGGCGTTATTGACAACATATAATCACCTAGTAGAAATTCGTCGGTATGATTTCCAAGATGGGTGCCAAAAATGTGGTAATTCGGACACCAACAAGTTCTATATTTAGTTTAAATCAAATGCAAATGCTGTAAACTAACGTTAAAATGAGTCCATGTGCACTGGGCACACTTTTAAAAAATGCATTTGCTACAGATCCACTTAAACACATGTAACAAATTGTATCCAGTCCTGTTCAGTGGACATTATGAATACGACTGAGCAGTTCGCGAATGCGTTACCTTTCTCACTTGAAGACGATGAACTAGCAGAAACTCATGTTGTTGCATTGTCCTCCTCCCCGTCCTCGCAAATTACCTTGCTTGCTTCACCCACCGGCTTAAGAAATTGCAAGAATTCACGTCGTCTGTATTTCAGTACAACACCTGACCAGCAACAAACGAGCGAATGATTTAGTTAGGATTTCTAATGGTGTATCCGCAAGCCAGCTCATTTAACCTATAACAAAGTTACATGGTAAATCAAACCTCACGAAAAACAGTACAACCATGTTTTTTCGGATTTCTTGAATTTCAAATACAACACAGCTGTGAATACACTGCAAAATTGTTTCGCGTTGATCAATGTTTAACTAAAAAATGCATTTCGATTTTACTAGAAGCTTCTAACAATTGTCGTTAGTCGATTAAAGACAAAAAGTGATAAGATGTCCGAATTACCTCATTTTACGGCACCTTTCTAAATTTCAAATTAGAATCTTCAATTTTTATCATTTTTAAGAAAGCATTCGAAAATAAATATATCAAATTCAAAATCGCCGCAATGTAATTTATTTGAAGACAATTAAATGAAGAGAATAGGAAAATAGTAGTAATTTAACATTTTTAAATACTCTTTTAAATCATTTTTTGTAAAAAACAAAACTGCAATAATTATGTACAAATTTAAATTTAACAATATTACGAAAGTGTCTGAGACAATGACCAAGACATTAAATTGAACACATGAGACTGAAGAGAAATGATAGAAAGGCTAAGAGCCAGCTGTGGCATAGATGACAACGCAAAGCGCTACTGGTAGACTTTTGTTGGTCCTCGATCAGTGTTTCGATGTCGAAGACACCTTTTGTATGGTGCAGTGATATGACGTCATCTTGGACAGCTGTGTTGATGTGAAGAGCGGAGTCATGACTACGCTTATGAGGGGTACGGATCACATAGTCGTATATGCATGATTCCAGTAAAAAGTCTGTAAGGCTGCTGCAGTAGGAGTAGGCTTTGCTAGTTTTAATATTATTGTCTTTTCGAAGTAATCGATTAACAGTGGAGGAAGGAAACTGCGCAAAGTGTTCAATGCAGCCGCTGCTGCATAAAGAACCTGAATAATCGTCACCTAAAAACAAAAAAATAAATATAAAACACAAATGTAAGCCAATCAAAAATGTTATAAGTATTTTAGTAATAATAATACTCAAACAAAATAAAAAATGGCCAGTTCAAGAATTGTATAGAACAAACTATGATTATTATGTTGTAAACATATTCAAGCAGAAATTTGTCCTTTTATCGCTTTTCATTAAACGCTGCTCCAACGATGTTAAAATTTATCATTAGATTATTTCAGTTTATCGTTATATTATATAATTCAATTAATTATAAGTCATAATCAAGTTTATATATATATATACCTGCTTCGCTTCCAACGGCCAATGAAACTGACAACCAGGGCTCATATCGATGTAATTCGATAGTAGTATTGAGATGTCGGATTTTGAGAGTGATGTGATTCTTTTCAGAGTGAATGACAGTTGAATTGTCGATTTCATTGCTTCCATCCTTAAAGGCCGAAGGAAGGAAGTCTATGTTGGCATAATAAGTCTTTGGTTTTGGGACACACTTGTGTTTCTTTATTAGGACAGTAATCTAAAAATGTCTGATATAATGTTTAAAGAATTTAGGAAATATATAAGATATTGCTACATACTTGTAAGAATCAAATTAAATACCGTTGTAAATCATTAAATAGGAAAATTCGTTTATATGATGAAGCTTATGGCATTGAAACTATCAATATCAATCGTCTGCTGTCAATCAACATAATTTTTTTCGAATATATTTTTAGCAGCAATCAAACTTGAGGTAATTAGTAAGTAATAAACAATACTGACCGATGACGAGTCACTAAAAATGCTTTTGCTGCAAATTTTCTTGAAATTATATAATATACAATTCAAAACAAAAGATGCACGCTATTCGTAAATTGGCCATAGGTAATTATTTGAGTATTGACATACCGCTGAGATTTGAGAAGAACCCAGAAACTGTCCAACACCATCTAATGTAACTTGGATAGTCAATTTGGAACTAGAGAAGAGGGGCTGAGCACCGAGCCCATTTTTACATGTTTGCATTCTATCACCGAATGTCCAGACATGTGAGGCACCAAAGATACTGCAAAACCTTTTGTGTTTGTCGGAATCAATGTGATCGGAGCAAACAGAGTCTGATGGTACAGTTGTAGAGGGAATCGGTCGAAAAATGTCATCTTTGTCGAGAAGATCGATGCAGCTTTTCGTCACTTGACTTTCTATATTTAAAACATTGTTATGAACAAACTCAAAGAAAGCCAATTTTAAGACAGATTAATTAATATAAACTACCAATCAAACTTGAAAGCTTACATAGACATATTTTCATATTTATTTTTATATAAAATCCACAATAATTTTTATCTTCTGATGTTTTGATTGTTTCAGTAACCACTGAAGCAATTTTACATTAAAATCAAAGAGCCATGTAGGTAAACACAGTCAGGCCACGAAAAAATCGGAGTGCCAACTGTATTTGCCCGAATTGTTTTAGAAATTTTATAATTTGAATTCCCACATCATTATGGATGCAAGAAAAACGAATAGTTACCAATTTGCATTGTGTATGCATGACATTGTAGATTTTTGCAATGAATTGATCTAATTTACATGTGCAAGACGTAGAAATAAATAAAAAAATTTGCGAATTTCTAGAAATATAGGAATGTAGGAGTAGGGCCTCGGATACCCTGCGGCGCGACCATGTTGATAAAAATGAAATATTGATAAAAGATCATCTGATTAACCAATTACTGACATTATATGAAATACACAGTTGTCAATTTACTCAAATTTTTGGCCCAACCACAAAAAAAATTTATTAGGCAGGATAAGCTCAAATAGATTATGAGTAAGTATACTCAGCAGAATTTCGGTACAACGCCTCAAATACAATGAAAATAGGCCGAAAAATCCTATGAAAAAGGAAAAACAGCTCAAACAAATAAGGTGAAACGACCCAAATTGTCACCTTTCTACACAGAAACGATGATGATTTCAAAAACTCACGTGAATTTATTAACATTGTTCGAAAGCCAATATCATTGTCACAAGACTGTCTGTTAGATTCGTAAAGCTGCTTTAAACATCCAGCGTAATTGAGTTGATCTGAGCATCTGGCTGGTCCAACGGATGGTTTCTCTTGGATTCGATTATACATAGCAATGCAATGATCCTTTTGACAACCACTTTCCACCGCATCTTAAAGCAAACGGTTACTTAAAACTTTTAGAACACTATAAAAATCCCTGACTTCTGCTAATTCTATCTTACAACTACAAAAACTTTTGGTAGGTAATCACAAATCCCCTAAAATACCACAAAATATGTCGAAAACCTCACAAATATAAATAACATAACAAATACAGGGCATAGAACCTTTTTGGCTGAAAAACAGCATGAAAGGTAAACAATATTTAATATAAAATGCAAGAGTGGAAAATGATCAGAATTTCTTACTGTGGTACAGTAAACAGATCTGGCTCGGAAGTCAGTTGGTTGTGGCTACAGAATATGTTGAATAAAAAAATATATAGTTGCTTATTAATGCCCAAAAGCTAGTTGAAAAAAAGGGTAACTTACTGGGACTCATTGTAGCAGAAACTAACGATGAATATACTGATAAAGCGATGATGAGTAAAATAGTAAATACAGCACGATGAACCAAAGTAGCAATGACTGGCAGAACATTAAATCCCATGCCCGGCGCTGACCCGCCCCATTAATAATGCAGCAGTATGGAAAGCAACTGCAGTCTAAAACACAAAATCTCGCGTCAAAACAGATTTCTTAAGCACACATGTAAGAGATTAGTAAATAAGGTGAATATTTCCTTCAGTTTTAAAGAGAGCAGATGGACACCAGCAAAAGAAATTCTGCGTGATTAGTGAGGATTCAGGTTTATGTTTTACAGACGATTTAACAACTTAACTTCTACACCAATTATCCGCATATTTAAAGATTTTATTCAATATTCACATGTTGGCTTCACCGCCAGATGATCAAATCCGGTGAATAAATCATATTACTATAAACACATAAATTCAACAGATGATGAGAAAGTCAATAACACAATGCTAACATTAATTAAGAAAGGAATGTCGCGTGTGAATTTTGGAGCATTTCTAGCTCAACGCTATGAAATTGGCATCGACTTCAGCTGTAGTTAGCTGCGAAAATTAAATGCACAATAGTTTATGTAGATACAGCTTTTTCATTTTTAAATCAGAGAAATGTAAAAGTTGGGCAGCGCAAGATAGACGCAAAATTCATATTTTCCCTTCACAAAACTTTCAGCGCTATTGCAAACAGTTTTATATACATGTATATAATAGAGGACGCTATACAAATTTTAGTGGAAGCAGTGTAAATTCAAACAGAATCTTTTATACAAGAATTGCGCACTTCTCAATTATTCGTCGTTCGGATGGGTGTGCTTGAAGAAAATTGAGTCAAAAAGTTTCAATATATTACAGAAGAAAATGCGGCATTCCAACGAGTGGGTGAATGACTCAAGGCTACAACAATGCTACATTGACGTAGTAATAATGGAAAAATAATATAAATAACTAAAATGTATCACAACAGAACAAAACTCTCGTTGCAATTTTTACCTACTACTGATACCGTTACATCACAAAAATTTAAAGGGATTTCCAAGTTGCAATGTTGAACTACAACGACGTTTTACTAAAAACGTTTTAAATTTCAATTTCAGTGTAAACAAAACCAATTCACTATACTTATTACATATACGCAGGCCAAATACTATGGGCAGCAGATGCTAGATATGGCTCCAAAACCTTTTTTCTACAAAATGAATTCATGGCTCTCCATTAAAAAGGGCGCTGCATACTATGGAAAATCAAAAACTCCGGGGCTGGATAGAAAAATCATAGTATTCAGCCGCCGTATATATATTTTTTTTTTCAACATTGGAATTTCAACTAAAAGACAGAACGCATCATAAACGAAAGAAGCGTTTGTGTGCTGGGATGTACCATCTATGCATATAGAATATTTTAATAAAATACAAGTTTTTCACCTATTGTTAAATTAATAATGTTAATAATTTTAAGTAAATTAATGAACTTTAAAACAATAAATTTAGAATTATTAACTTATGAATCATTCAATTGGTCTATGCAGGCAGTGAGAGATACTCGCTGTCGCTATTTTATGCACCAATTGTATTACATTTTAATTATCTCTGAAAATTTTCTTATAATTCCTAAAACTTCGTGTGACATTTGCAGCTTTTATGCAAAGTGAATATACTAAACTTAAAAATCAGAAACAACGTTGAAGATATAATTGTATTTTGTTAATCTGTTCTTTTGAAATATTCAACTATAGTTTAGGGTTAGTCACTATTACAACAGCACACAATCTGCCAAGTGTTGTAATGAGAAACATATGAATCTAATACTGAGAATAAAACAAATGTGAAGAACTGAATTCATAGCGTACTTTGAATATATTGTTTATCTATAATCAGGCAAAACTAAGACTTTGGAGATCGCAAGTACTACCGGGCGATTTTTTGTTGGGATTAGAATTTAGGAAAGACCTACTATATTCCGAAATTGCAATAAGAGAAATTCAACTGACGTGGATTTGTTGAATTTCAATGCAAAAAACGATCACTCTCAAGCGCGAGGGGGCAGCTCACTCCCAAAATGATACTTTCAAAAAAACTTCCCTAAAGTTTTTAATTTAAACAGTAAATATTAAAATATTAATACACTGAATGCAGCTTGCATCCCCAACCAAAATTCGTTCAGCCGCAACTGATCACTTTATGCATGTTTGAATATTGCATTTGTTTACCAATGATCAGAAAGAGCACCAAACCAAAACATTGGTAAACTGTAATAAATTTCGCAAAATCTTAGAATGATGATTTGACATGCATTAAAATTCTGATAACGCGACTACACTTGCGAAAACATTTATTGTAGGTTACCATTTTTCTCTTGTACTGTACATCTCCGCGACAAAATTATAATACAACTTGGTTGAAACTAATCGATACCTGACAGCAGGCCGTACATTACTAGTCCCAAAACATTAGTAGAAATGATGAACTTGATCTTATACATGTAAAAAATTAAATCATTTTGATTGAAATAAATTATTGAATCTGACAGAAAATTTTTCGAAAATATGGGTTTGGTTCACTTATGTAAGAAATATTAAATTTAATCAGGGCGAAAAGTGAAATTGTAAACTCGATGATTTGACAGCAAAAGCTCAATTTTTCACTAGCAGTTAGCGAAACGACTTCAACAGCAAGTTTTTATCAGCGAAAAGAGGTTTGATCAACTGGTCTGTTTGAACAGAGAGCAAATAATTCTCAAGGAAGTACTGTCAATCCAATAACAGTAACATCTAAACAAACCAAGGAACTCAAGATATACTACGTGTCAGAAATTTGTAGTTTTTGTATATAATTTTAGAAAATGAAATGAAATATGTCACTTAACATGGTATTTTAAAAGTCCCTCGATCATATTGAGTTGATGCTTCTCCCAAAAAATATACTTTTGGTCCAGATACTTGGTCCTGCGTAAAAGAAGAGTAACTTTCCCTAAAACCTGAAAAATAGATTTCAATTCGATGAATCATATTTGCGACAGATTCCCAGTGGGGAAAGTTCTGAAATCATGAGAATCCGAAAAAATCAATGGATGAATGCATTATGGAAAAATGGACAATATGATTCTACCTGGTGCAGTTTCTGAAATTTATCATGGATGTTTCAAGTCTGCATTTTTTAAAAATTTATGCAATCGCAAATTCAAATTGACTACCAACGTAATTAGAGGTGAGAATAATTGCTCTTATTTTTGATGAACGAATGCTCAAGGAGACCATTTCTCTAACAGGCCGTTGTAGTGTTAATAAATGTCAAGTTGTTGTTGCCATGAAACACTTAATAATTATAAAGTAATGCTTTTACATATAATCCAAAAGTGTAATATTAAAAATACTAATTAAAATTAAAATAATTAGGAGGTATGCGTCTATTTCGCAATTGGCAAACATTGAATAAATGGGGAAGGGATACAGCTCTGAATAATTGATGTTGACTAATAATCCGAAGACCTAAATTTAAGTGCGATCAATGCCCATCGGCTAAAAATACTTCGCTTCTCTGCGAAAACGTTTTAATAACTTCAAAAAGACAATGGAAGCGTCTGTCTGTCAGTGTCTTCTCTCTAAAGTACACAATTATTCAAATTATCAGCAAATATTAAAAACTCAAAAATGCTGGTATGTTCGAACATTTGACTATGCCCAACTAGTTAAATATGACTATGAAACAGTGAACATTGATAACCCCGCAAGTTTCTATTACATAGGTGCCTCGTGCTTTTCTGTGGAGATTATACCTCTTGCTGAAGATTCCTAAATACACTAGTTTAAACTTGGCAAAAAAATATATATATATATANAACATTGATAACCCCGCAAGTTTCTATTACATAGGTGCCTCGTGCTTTTCTGTGGAGATTATACCACTTGCTGAAGATTCCTAAATAACCACTAGTTTAAACTTGGCAAAAAAATTCATATATATATATATATATATATATATATATAATCACAAGCAGTGCTGTAACTGATTTGGTTAGTTTATTACTCATTTTCCGTGGTTTCTGTTACAATAACAGAAAACTGGAAGAAATTTCTAAAATTTCATGATCAAGTAATTTATGAAAATTCTTTCTTTCTGGAGATTGCTAGTTTAAACTTTAAATTAAGTGTGAACAAAATTGCTTCAGAAGTAAAATACACGTCGTATATTCTGTCCAAAACGACAAATTGTTTGCTTTTATTATGCCAAAAGCAGCTGGAACCAACTGAATAAAATAATCAAAAAACCGAACAATGAAAAATACAGTTATAATCACTTAAAATGGGTGGCAATTTATTCTTAGTGTGCAATACGGTTATGCAGGCTCTTTATATGGGAACAACCTCCAAATCTCAAAATATGACGTAGCTCTGAGAGCAGACATGATTGGAAACTAGCATTTGAAATTCAGCAGATTTTTAAACAAATAATGTAATACATATGAAAAGGGACAGGCGTTGTATATCTTTTGAATAAACACAGTTAATTAAATGTAAATAAAGATTAAACGAACACCGCATTTTGGACAGAATTATATTTATAATTTACAAACAATTTTTGTAAACAATTTCAACTCACTGGTCTGAAATTAGACTGGTAATTAGCAGTATTGTTACGCACCTGCAGAAATTAGTTTAATTATATAGCAGACGAAACGTCGTCTCTGTAGTAAAGTCGTGATTAAATGTTCAAAAAAATTAAATTGATGGTTAAAATAAGTTTGTAGGCATTGGAAAATGAATAACTTGTATTAAAATGAAGCATCTCGTGCTAAGCGGCGAATTAAGCGTCGAGAGGGCAAATTCATTTTGGCATGCTTTCAGAAATGGATAAATTAGATTAAAAATTATCTAAAAAGATTAATTTCTTTGAGTGTGAGTATCTCACTGATTACAGATGGTGTGATTGCCAATGGCAAATAACTCTAACAGTTGAAAATTATTCATTATTAATTAGCGTTGACGATACTGACAAACAGAAATCAATACTATTCTGCGAATGCCTTTCTACTAAAATTTGTTATGAAGCTCTAGGGAAATGCTCAAACACGACCTCATTTACAAAGATTGTGGACGCGTACGGAAGTGTGCCAACCAATGAAAGTTGTTTACGCATGACTATGCAATTTACCATTAACCCGTTTACGTGGACCTGTGAAATTGTGTTAAATTAAATCTTATGGTTTGACTGTAAACATGTTATAATAAAAATATTGTAAAACGTGCGTAATGGATCCATAAATTTATGTGGAATGTCTACTTATCTAAATATATTATTTCTAACGAAAACCCATTTAAAGAGATGAAACCGAAATGAGAGTGAAATTATATCTGATATTTAATGTCCCTCCGAAATAATTAGATATGAAAATGCTAAATAAGTTATTGGAAAACAAACATCTATTAATTTTCTTTAGTAGATAATAATGTTTAATCGATAAGATCAAAGACCTCCATTTCCATGCCAGTAAGCGAAGCGACACATTTCCAATTTAATTAAATGAATGCAATTAATTCAATCTTTTACGGCTAAATCTGGAAACATTGCCAACTAAGTTAATAATTTTCACCGTCTGACCATTATTTATCGAGATTATCCACTATATCGTTCTTACACAAACTTTTTATGATGGCTTAAGCAAAAATCGACTGGCCAAACAATGATATTAACTAAAGAAATAAATGGGACACTTCTGGGTTCCGAACAAAATAAAACTAACCTGTGCAATTAACTTTGCAATCCACTACAAGACAATTAGAAATGTGAGTTCACAAGTGAATCATAGAAAACCAATGCTCGAAAAATATCACCAGGCGATTTCAGACAAAAGCAATACAAATTTAATTGGTTAATTTGGCAAGCTAGAGTTAAGCTGTAAGTACATACCACCCCCGGTGACCACTTGACGATGAGGCATAAATTATAATTATAGGGCTGTAGTGTGGCGTGCCAACCGCTCAAAAGTACAAAAGGACCAATTGACACCAACGAGCGCGCGTCACAATTAATTGATTCGCCGCTCAACGCCTCGTACTAGTGATTGCATGCACTCACCGATGCGTGCATGCTTCGTAAACAGGCGCCGGTGCGCCTACGATTTAATTATTTGTTTCGCGTGAAAGTGTTAATCGGATTAAAGCAGAGGTATTTACACAATAACTTGTTTGGATCTTTATCAAAACACTTCGAATAGCTGATTCTGAAAAACAGTCTGGGTTGCCAAGTGCCCATGCCACACATGACGAGAACAACCTATATTTGGAAATATTTGTAATAACCAATGTTCATATAATTTATTTCTTATCTTTGGATCTAACACGTAATTTATTAAGTCACTTTTATAATTACCACCCACAATTGAAAATAAAACAAAAAACGAATTCTAATCAAATCCCTAACCTTAGACTTGCTAGTCATAAATCAATTAATGCCAGCTAAACAAGCATTAACACTTATTATTTGATGGAGAGTACTAATAACTGTTCCATGACTTTGCATTTCACGGGTAATCCTCTTAGTTCTTACTATCTAACGGAATTCTGCAGAATCTAGTTTGAAGGAAATAGACAAAAGTCTTCCTCCTAGTTTAAAACAGGCCTTGCGAAATATCGAAGAGCAGGCAAAAGCAAATTAAGCTGGAAGCAGCAAAATCAAAACACATATGTTAGGTAATTAGTACTGTATATATAAAATATTGGTATGCGATCTAACTTGTTATCTCTAGTGAAACAAACCCTAAGACTTACGACATTATTTCACAACCTTAATTAGATCTATAGAATGTGGACTTTTTCATAAAAATAAATCCTTTTCATAGGCCTTATGAGGAGACACGTTAACGGGATCACATAAAAAGTTGCTCAATTTTCGCTAAATTTTAAAACAAACTTCCCTTTCATTTGAATCTACAGTATATTAATGAGTTCATGTTGATATTTACAATACACTAATGAATTGGTATTCTGAAACTTAACAATAACTACTTGCAATACTTTCTTTAGCAGAAAAATACACATAGAAATAGTTGGAGTGATTAAACTTAAACTGTCCAAGAGTATTTTCAAATCTTAGATGACTTCTTGAAGAAAATGTAAACGCTTATAACTCACGGACAAATAGAGATATTTGAAAGCCTACATGATAGGACAGAAGAGCGTCTCTTCTTCCCTTTACGCTTGAAACCAGCGCTCCGTGGAATACCCATTGCGCTGCGCTTCAATAAAACTTGGACGGTAAAACTGGAAGACCAGCAAAAAAAAACATTTTATATATGTTTCTACGCTTCAATTAAGAAAAACAATGAAAATTCTGAAGAGAGTGCCTCAGAATAAACTTTTCATGTCAAATTTCCAGCTGACTAAATTTCATTGATTATTAAGTGATATTAATGAATGTTTTAATTGATTTTTCGAAAAAATATCAATCAATGCCCAATAATTTTTTGGAATTTTGAACGAAAATTGCGAAATTACGGTTGAATAGTCAATGATTTGACGAATTAATCTCAAGACCGAGAAAAAATTGGTTTTTTCGGTACGATCCGGAAAATTCGGATGTGATTCAAAAGAAATTATTACAACAAATTTTTTGTCACAAACACAACAAAACCGCTTATTTAACAAAAAAATGATTGAAAACTATAAAATGGAATTACAATAGATTGACACATGTATATTAAGATGTGCTTGCAAAGAACTTTTATAAAAACAAATGTACAAACTTTTTTCTTAGTCTGATTACGTCTACTTAATAATGAAGTTAACGCTTACAAAGCATAAAATTCCAAAGTGTCAGGAGAAAATAGGTTTGCACCTGGAGTTGACGTGGCCCATGGTGAATTTAAAGTCCAGGTGCTTCATTCCAATTATTCCAGTTGGAAACAGCGCAGTTGTACTAACACAAACCTCTGCCAAAGAACATATATACTCGCATAAATTATAAATTACTGTTACAATAAAGGGAAGTCTGTTCTATTCCAAAACTGACACAATCAATCTCGCCTTTGAAAAAACCTTCGATATTTGTTATAGAAATTCTAGCATGCAATGGAGAAAGTAATTAATTTAGTTTTAAATTTAAACTAAATATTTAAAAGAATTTATCAACGATAATTTTTTGAAAACAAGGAAAATATTTGTGGAATTGTTCATAGAATAGTTGCACACCAGCGTAAATGAAAATTATAATTGAATTATAAGAGAAAGAATTCCATTTTTAGTCTGATTGAGGTCAGCATTAATGTTAAAAAAATTTCTAGGAATTAATTAAAATAAATTTTTGGACATTTGTGTTGTTAATCACTTACATGGAATATAGTTGGAAAGATTTTGGAGGTCTTGAAATGAAAATCATCAACAGTTTTCTAAGCGTTACAGAAAGCTTGCGCAGGGAATCAATGTAAATGAATCGTGATGACAAGCCAACATCAGCAATTGCGGAGGCACATACGCAAATGAATAAAAAATCTAAGCGATCTTAGTAATAAAGCAACCTATGCACAAAGATCGAATAAAATGATGCAGCATAATGGCGTATCTTCTCACTGCATAATTCATTTGAATATCGCTAACCATTTAGCCTTAAATAATAAAAGTATCAATTTAGGAAGTGATTTATTAATATCTTTCACCTGATATTACGTGAGTCAAAATAATTGAGAAAATGCGGCGAATTCACAACGTAATGGGATCGAGATCCACGCGATCGATGAAATGTAAAAAATTAAGCTTCAATTACCAACTAGGCGCTAGCGAATCAGTTTAAATGTGTGAAATCGATAATTCTCAAATATCCAATTACGAGATTTCATTTATTCCTTGCTATAAATCCATTGGCATCAAATTTTGCGGAAAATAATCCGAGTGTCTGGAAAAATGCATTTGAAGGGAGAGGTTGCAAAAAGCCTTTTGGAATTTATTCTTGGGAGCAAAATGAGTATCAATGGGTTCTTATTAATTATTGCTAGATCACACTTTGTCAGCTTTCTACACATACATTGGTGATGTGCGGGTACGGGTAATACACGCTCTATCTAGTTTTACCCAACCGCACCGCACAGGTACTGGTGGCAGCGCATAATTAACGGGTAGGAGCGGATATGGACAAGGTTTCCATATTACCTATATTTTAAATATGATCATTCTAAAAAATAAATTGGAAAAAAATATTGAAAAGTTAACATAAAATAACGTGAGCAATGTTCGAAATTTTATTGAAAATTTTTAAATTGTTTAATAGTAGCAAAGAAAATTTCGTTCTAGGTGTTAGGAAAAATTTCCGGTTGGGTAAGAATAAGAAATCATTTTTTGATGGGAAGGGTGCGGCATTAAAAAAATTCTACCGCACATAACTGATCCTGCAATAAGAGTAACAAGAGTTGCAAGTGGATCGCGAGTCAGATGATGAATCAGAATTTAAAAAATCAATGTTTCGAAGAAAGTCGTGCATTAGGCTTAAAACCGAGTTTCCAAAACTTAAAAATTGATGGCGTTTTTGTATTTAAACAATTATTCTTAGACACATAAATATATTTTATCAAAATGGTATTTTGCAAAAATTTGTAAATGAAACTGTATCTGATGTATGGGTAATGTATCCAATATTTGATCCTTTGGCAAGCAGCAGATAAAGAAATATTTTGAGATGGGTTATAGAATGCTTTTACCCTAATTTTATTTCTATGAAAATAAAAAATATTGTTAATGCTGATCCTTAAAGAATTAAAGTATATAATTTTATTGAACCTTTTAATGAAGTTTTCTTATATTAGAGGAGGAATGGGGGCCTCTTCGTCCTCTCTGTTCCGCCGCTGCCTTTGGTCATTCCAAATTCCAGAAGTTAGGTTTGGCATTAGACCCAGCTTTACAATGACATGAATAGCCCCTACTAAAGTAACCACATTTAGTTACAGAAAATGAACAGAAATGATAGATTCAATAGCAAGACACCAAAATAGAACTTAACATAGATAATTATCTCATTTATAATCATATTATAAATTATAATAATATTATATATATATATATATATATATATACATACATACATAACTTCACAAATTTGATATATCATTTCAAATGAGATTGCCATATGGAAGATATATAAAGAATTTATAATCACTAATCTAAACATAAATTGTGAATGGAGAGAAATGTGATAATATTTTAGCAAAGAAATCGCTCAAGTGTTTGCCAAGGGTTATGTATACAACAAATCATTGAAAGAGAAAATTAATCACATGTGACTGAACTCAATGATTACGCATTTGTCGTAAGATTGGATCGATCTTCGTCTTGATTACAAGGAGTTTACCACTCGGAAACAATAGCCAACCGCCAGTTCGTCTAGCGGCTACAACAAAGATAACAGAGGTAAACAGCCGCATTGATTTGATTAAATGTCATTATATCACTAACGTAAAAGACTGATTTTATATTATCTCTTCGTCTTTCCTTCCCTCTGCCCCTGCATGTTTATATGCACTCAACAGTACACAATGTTTCTGTTGAGATATAAATCTAATCTTTAATAAGCATCTAAAATTCTTTAATATTTTAACTGATCTCATCTAAATTCATTATATCACCATAAATGTAAAATAAAGTTATTTATAACAGACTGTGCCATGAGCTGGAAACTGGCACCCAACACAAACAAAATCTGCACGCAAATGGCTTTCCTATCACCACTGCATCGAAATCGAAATGCATCCAAGGCAGCAGTTTATGTCGATGCGAAGCAATACAAATTCTGAATAAACTCGATATCAGTTCATTTGACTTTAAATTTCTTTACTCACTATTTATTAGAACAGAGGCGTACGCAAGGATTTTCTGACGGGAGGAGGAGGATTCTTAATCATCATCATCTCCTAAATTTTTTGAAAATATTGAGAAAAGAGCCCCTCAAAATGTATTTCACGACCTTAGATTTTAAATTTTTCATTTTTTACAGAAAATTTTTTGATTTAGCCAGTCAAAATCACTTTTGAAAACCTGACGGAGGGGGTGGGGAACATTGCACCATGCCCCCTCTAGCGTACGCAAATTCATGAGAACTCAAATTTTCTGACTCGAATTGGCCATTTATAACCTTAAGGAAATTACGTTGGAAATGACAAACATATAATGAAAAATATTGGAAACTTTACAAAATGTAAACAACAGAAAAACGTAAACGTTGCAAAAAACCGCAGCAGTTGGGGATTTACAATAGTACAACAAAAAATGAAAAATTAAAATATTAACAAAATGGTTGAACGTGTTCGAAAGACCCCTAAACCCATTGAAGAGTCAGAGCCCGCGGTGACCATGGATATCTTTGAGAATACTCCAGTAAAGGTTCTCCTGCTATAAATGTTTATGCAAAAATGGAAAATCTCACAGCATTTTTTTAAAACCTGTTTCAATTTAAGCACTATAAAAACTCAGTTCAATGAATACGTAAGTATAATTATTGTTTGCTACAACAGTGCCTTGACAATTCTTAGTCATAAAAGAGCACATTTAAAATTGTGAATAGCTATTAAAAATTTAAAAAAATCCTTTGTCCTAGTAAACAGTAACATACCTGAAGTCTCAAAAGGGTGGCACTGGTAGTGACTAGCGGCAGGACGACAATTTTTTACTCTGTCATTCTTTAAGAGCATAATGCTACTGGCAAAGAAGAGTATTTAAATATTTCTCATTTCAAAATTGCCTAAATGGTCTCAATTCTATTTGGCAATTTTAACTAACAATCGCGTTGCCAGTAACTTTTTTTGGTAAGCTGTTAGGGTGCCCTTGTGTGGACTATTTATGCAGCTCGATAAATTACTATCAATATCAACGAAATCATAAAGGCATTTAAAACTAAATTAAGAGCAGTGCAAAATATGCAGACCAATATTTTAACATTGCCACAAGATCACCATGGAAGCAATTTAGAAAGCCACAAGGTGCTTACTTGAAAAAATATAATGGAAAGCAGTGCATATTCTTTGATACAAGATTTGCACTCTTGACAGCTAAGCCTGAACATTGCTGTTTATTGCATTAGTAGCAAGCTATATCATATGATGAATAACACATTGGTAATTCCCGGATTTGCTTGCAAATCCATCGCAGCACGCGAGCCACAGAACAAGTGTGAAAACGCATTCGCTTGTTACTGCCACGCTGTCTATCGCGCAGAAGTGAATTCAAAATACAAGTTATTTATATGTAAAAACACGAATCTATAGTATAAACAAAGCTAATTTAATAACGTGAACCAAATACACGGTTAATCGAAGACACACTTATAAAGCCCAATTAGGAGAATCTTCCAACTTGTGAAACAATATATAAATGAACTTACTAAGTTTGAAGTGATTGTTGCTCAGCTTGTGTGATGTTTCGCATCAAATATCAGCGGCTAAAATAGAAAATGTTGAAGATGCTAATTTGAGAACCCTGCAGAAGACCATGTGTTTACTTAAATTAAATAATAAATGATTTTGCTTGGAAAAATGAATAAATTAAAGACGTTAAATAATGAATAATGAATTGAGTATTTTTTAAAATTATTTCACAAGGGACTACATCAAACACGCGTATTATTATTAATTAAAGGTTTCTTTGACAGCTATGGTAACGGAATGATTTTGTTTGTTCAACTTTGATTTCGTCTAATTATATCCTTATTGCTAAAAACAAACAAAATCAAAAGTTATTAATATATTTATAAATATATACAAGATGTAAATAAAACACATCTGTATTTAATCCACTACGTAATTTTAGCTCACAAATATTGATAAATAATAGACTACCCAATTATGGACTTATCAATAGTGCATCTCAAAAATATTACTAAGCCCTATGCATTATAAGGCAGTGCGATTTTCAATAATTCAACAATTATCAACAAATTAGTAGCATTATAAATGATCATCAATTAATTGAAAGAAATCATGCTTTGATGGAACATTTTAATTTCGAAGCACTTCTCAAAAACCAAATTTCTATTTGTTAAGTTGTTCCCCACCAGTGGCGCGTTTAGGGGGGGGGCGATCGCTCCCCCTCCCTTTGAGGTCAGCTGCCAACACTTAAGAAAAATGTTCTTTTCCTCAAAATTGAAAATTTTTATCTTTAATTCAAGAATTTATCAATCGATTTGCTGCTAAAAAAAGACGATTGCATTTTGTTTGAGCTTACTTTTGTTCAAAAAACTTTTTTTACAATTTTTTTCTTTAAAAATGGGTTTAACCCCCTATTTTAAAAGTCCTAAACGCGCCACTGTTTCCCACCATCCGAACATTAAATAAAGATGTGGAAAAGGTCATTGAAATTTTCGTATTTATGGCCGAGCTTTATAAGACTGTGCGATAATTGAAGGACTTCTACACAATTGAAAATTTTTCATAACTATAAATGGTGTAGTATTAAGTAATTAAGTAGATAGCACAAAACTTCAAAATGGCTTTTCCCTGCTCATTCACTAGTTACGGGTAGGCAGAGATGGACACGGACTAAGTCGAGCTGGACTTGAGTTGAGGCATCACAAAAACGGGCTGAAGATGTGGAAAAGGTCATGGAAATTTTTGTATTTACCAATTTTTAGAGGTGCTTTCGAATCTGCTTACATTATAAGGCCTTGAATGATCTGCAATGTATCCTATTTACAACAAGTTGAATCTGCTTAAATACGGAAAAAATTTAAAAAATTGTCACTTATGTAAGAATCTATCAATTATCAATAAATTATTGAACCACCTTACTAAGCTCTAGGATTGATAATAATGGATCAATTAGTAAGCAGTTAGCAGCAAAACACGAATTATTAACTATCAATCATTTACTGAGTAAAATCATGTTTTGTCAGAACCTCTATTTCCTGATACTTCTCAAAAACAACATTTCTCAACAAAGTGCTTGAATGACTCACTTTGGGTGGTGGCGCTTCCGTTTGCATGCTACAAAAACCTATGTTCAAGCCCAATCCGATTCTGAAAATTTTGGTGCGACCCATTGAAGCCAACGCAATTTCACCTCATATGCGATCCGTTTGGTAGACCTCCCAAAAGTTTAAAAGCGTTACAGACATCCTATTACACAGACATTAATAGATCAGAGAAATCAGAATAGCTCTCCTTTGACACCCAACTACCTCTTGAGAACGTCTTTACTAAAAATGAATAGTTGATGAAACACTCATATGCCATGTTTGTTTCAATGAAGATGTTCATAGAAACAATTGTTGCAAGAATGCATCCTTCTTAAACATAACCTTACATACATTTTTGCATTCAACATGTCTGACTATAAGACTGTCTAAAATTAAATCTTGAGCATAATTACGTAAACGAACAAATTTTGAGATAAGACGCATCTTGCACATTAACCCAAATAGTCTTAAATTGATAGTAAACAAGATGTTGACAAAAGATAGCTGAGTAGTTACGGGATGTTTGATGTTAAACAAGTTGGACGTAGAAGTAGCTTCATGCGATCTCAACGGAAAACGATTGATATTTATAAAGCACTTCGCGTTTAAATGAAAAAACACTACACACTGTCAGGACTAAGTCAATAACTACTCGTTTCGACTCAACCAAATTTAAAGTGGCATTGAAAAGACATGTAACTGCAAGCAGTTTTTTTATCATCATTGGCTTCCAGCGTACAGCGTCATCGTAACAAATTGAAGCACTTTGTTTTGTGTAGATAGGTTAGATTTTGGAAGAAACACATCGACGACGTTGATAATTTTTTATGTTTGCTTTAATGCTTATTATCCAAAATTATCACAAGATTGAATAGCTCCTTTTGAAAATTTTGGAAATCCAAGTTTATTACAACAAATTTGTACATGTACACGAACATGAAAAAGGTAAAACAAAATTTAATGTGCGATCCAGTTTGTACTTTCAGATAATCAAACTATTGTTTCCTGTTAAAACAAGTCAAAGCTGAAGTTGATATAAAAGTTTTAAAACCTAAAATCCTATTAAAACAATTTTTTCCAATTACTAGTTGTAGAAGTAGTTGCATGGAATAATAAACACAAATAAAAAAACATCAATGTGTTCATATTTTGATAGTAAGTAATATTGGTGTAATCTATCTTAATTCCAATTGAATACCATTCATTACGCGATAAGAAAAATATAATTGAATCGACCTTAACTACATGTAGTACAATCGCAAAAATGATTTTATAAATGCGGATCATTTGCTATGTTTATTTGCATATGATGTCATATAGAGACTGATTTGATACGTAGCTTCACTTCAACTAAACGTTTAAGCTAATTTTAAATAAATATTTAAATAATTTTATATACATTGGATATTATATGTTAAATAGAACGGTGAATGTCTTATCTACGCAATTTACGGAGCAAATTTTAAAACAATGAGAGAACACTGGCGTAAATGAAATAAAGTTCCGCATCCAAATCTGTTATCATTCAAATTATTTTTTTTAATTGCGTCTGTCTAAATGCGTTACGGCATTTTCCAAGGATGTAACCCTGACTTAATATAAATGAAGACCTGCAAATAAAAAAATTGCAGACAAAGTTTATCAGACAGCTATTGTTTTACATTCGAAAAATTGCAAATTGGAAAACATTCTAGGCTTAACATTTGCTGTACGGGGATAACAGGCCAACATGAAATTAAGACAAATTTATTGCTAATAACCCAGCTTTTATCAAAGAATACAAGATGTAATTTAAATACAGGCATGTTTACTAACTCGTAAATTATCCGAGAGCATGTTCACAGTAAAATCAACTTAACTAGTAACTTATGAAACAAAGCATTATAATGTCTTTATTGCCTATTTCAAAATAACCTGTTTGATACAACAACGGACAGTAAATTTATCAGGTGTAAATCTACTGATAGGAATCGAGCGAAGATCAAACTTACCAGCACATTTGTTTAATAACAGATTAAACGCGATTTATTAAAAATTCCAAGAGAAGCTAATATGCGCGATTATGTCCATTCGAAAATAATTCCACAACCAAAGTTTTCCAGGAATGAACTTAATAGTCTAACCTTTGTTTTTGGAGCAAACTAGCAACCTTAATCATTCCATTGTCAGCACATAAATATATAACAATATACATACATCTATGTATTTGAGCCATAATTGAAGGAAGCGAAAAAAATTTTAATTGAACAGTAAAGTTCGCAACATAAATAAAAAATTCCTCGTAACTACATTATTGGCGAAATAATTATGATAGCAGGTTGAAATCAGATCTTAATTTACCGCGCTTCAATAAACTGTATTTTAGTAATTGTAGTGTGAGAAGCAATGAGTGTGAAAGAAAATATTGACAAACCTTCACCTGAAATCGACTGGTTCTGAAAATGCTGACGAAGCGAGTGTGACAGATTATTGTTGTGGGATGTGCAAACGATAAATTATTCAAAGCTTAAAGTTAATTCACTGTTTCATGAAAGTACTTTAGCAGATGTTGTGCGTTTTCACTTAAACCGCTCCAAACTGGACTCCCTCAACTGCTCAAATATTTAACACGGTTATTAAATTAATTATGAAAATTTTACAAATTCATTCATTCAATGAAGGCTTAAATAAAAATCATTCTTTTCACAAAGGGGGAGTATAAACTGAATTATTTAGGTACGTGACTAAGAACATTTGGCCTACAAAGTGTTTCTCGTTTACGACTTTTAGACTTCGAATTATAAATGAAACCCGTAAAAAACACAGCGAAACAGCATAAATTTTTTTACATTTGTAATTTTCAACTATCGTTTTAAACACCAATTTAAAGAAAACCTGTAAACTTTCGTTAAGGATTTTTAACACCTAAAAAGACTCTTCATTATAAATTCTTTGATACATTTCATACTTGAAAAAAATAATTACCTGCTCAACCTCAACAACCAAAAAATGTTTAATATTCCGAATTGGACGACACTTTGACCATTTTAGGCCAAAGGAGGGAAAATTAACTCTCGAGACGCTAAGAGCACTCAATTAATTTCAATATAAAAATTCGTTAAGTGTAGCCAACTGAAACCTCATTTTTTGTTTCCTCTATTGTTAAAAAATAAACATAAAAATTTGAAAGAAATAACGGGAATGAACAGCAGTAAGATGTCTCTTCTGTTTCAATCAATTAATTCTAACTTCAAATTTAAAAAATTTAATTAATTCATGTATTCTCGGGGAATACAGTAATTACAAACGAATATCATTTTATCAAGAACAAGCTAAAAGTATCATCTAACTTGCCCCTCAAAAACGTTCTACTGCATACATAAAATTTGAAAGCGAATTAATTTCATTTCAGTAAATAAAAATGTCTCTGAAAACGGAGAATTTTGAAAAATATGAATAAATGAATTTTAATAAAATTACCTGTTCTCTTTTGGTAAAAGGGAATCGAGTTATGTGTGAGTTCATATTAAATTATAGTTTATGATATAAAGTTTTAGCAGACAGATTAAGTGAATTAACACTTTGATTAAGCCATACGATCAAGAGATTACTCACCTAGTCCACATAGCAGCACCCTAAACACCATCCATTGAACGTGTACGCGCAATGCTCGTGAGTGTAAAGCAATAATTGGCTATTGGCACTGGAGATAACGAGTTAATCCTGCGCGCACGCTTTCCCGGCGTCCCTCCTAATTGAAAACTGGCCGCACGACGTACTGCCAGCAGATGGTTCCAATCGCGCCTGTCTGTACACAATCTTCGCCTCAACTGCACTAATGCACATGTGGTGATACACCAATCGTCGGCTCACAACGTTTGATTTCTGTAAACTAGCCCTAATTTAAACGCTGCTTAAACGTTTGCAAACACAGAAATAGAATATGTAAATATCAAATAAATAAGTTTCAAGATAACGCTTTCTCCGTGTATATAATAAAATTGTAAGCAATCATATTACAGGTTTATTTTTTAGCGACATCTTGTAACAGCTTATGAAATTTCAAATCTTTGGCAAACAGTTATTTCAACCGACATTTCATCAAATTAAAATGTATTATTACTAAAACTTTAAACACAGATGTTTAGTAAATTTTTTAGTCAATGCTGTCTTCTCGGAATCATCAAGCTCAGACTAATGCCCCGTTCTGGTATAAAAGTATTGATTCACAGAAGAATGCTAGATCAGGAGAATCATACTTTGTTTCAACAAACGATTATAAAATTAGCCTACACAACTCTTAAGCTGTTTCTAAACAAAATAATCAAAGTTCAGCATGAGAGGCGAGTAATTTTATTACAAATTACATTAAAAAAGAATTTTATAATTGTAAAAAATTTAAATTCAGAATTACTCGCAATTCTTGAAAGAGGATTCACTAATTAATGTATTTATTACTTTAACACTGCCCGTGAGCAAACACATTTGGAATCAGTGATGGGCACGACTGGGGCTGATATTGTAATAAATTACAAACAAAATAAAATTAATAAAAACATGATCTTAGATTATATGTTCACAGACAAACTTAAAAGGGCCCTGTCTCTTTGAAAGGACAGACAGCTATTCGACTTTTGCAAAAAACTTTGTCCAAGACTATCATGAAATGAGGAAATCGTGAGAAATAGACACATCTATTTGTGAACGCCTTCGAAAAGTGAAATGCTGTGCCTGAAGCACTTGATATGATTAACCATTTTTCATTGAAAGTTTCGGTTTTTTAAAAACTTTCAAATAATCTAGAGTTTGCGTACAGGTATTTCGTGGGTTCTAAGAACTTAAAATACTTTTCAAGAAATCTTCAAATATTTAAAAAAATTCGTAAATAAGTATTAGTGTCTCCAAATACTTTTTCTCAATAAAAAATATGCAAAGATATTCAGGGTATAAATTGAATGTAACCAATAAATGGTACTAAGAAATAAGTCAATTATTTCTATGTGTAGCATCGTCAATATTTTCAGATTTAGTGAACAATTGAGTGAGAATTCAACGTAAATTCTACTTGCAAAATTGCAAACGTGTAAATATCAGCACAATAGAATGGATTGGTATATATCTTCCACTTTCCTAACACCAAATTAACACGACTAAAAACTTCAATTTAAAGTTTTACAAAACCAACTGACAACAATTATAATTATCGAAATTAAGGCATTACGCTATTTCCAGTCGCGCATCAATCAAATTTCAGTGAGAACTTTCTATTCAACGTAAAATAAATCCACAGCAAGGGGTATTTATCAAGAAGTCAGGTGTAAGGCCATGGTTGACAAAAATGCATTAAAACAGTTAATCTAATTTAGAGTTGTGAGATAATATATATTTTACTGTTCCTGTAATCAATTAAATTAATTTCTAATTACATTACTCCATTTACTTCGTTGATTTAATCAATTCGGAGATTAATATTATTAGCAATTCAGTGAATTGTTCCGTCGGAACTGGAGCCATTTTTAGCAATTAATTTTGCCTAATTTTAATATAGATAAGTAGGCAATAATAAACCCTCTTGTTGTAAGGACGTCTACGAAGGCCTAATTAAGAATACTTTTCCTCAATTATTTTAATAAATAAGATATACATCCAGAGGAAATAGGACCAAATGGCGCCTTGGAATGACTAATATTCGGGGTTAGTTATTATACATCTTTCATTTTAACTAAAGATTTATGAAGAACTTTAAATACACAAAATCACGTGCAATATAAAACTAGTACAATGAGCACAAACAATTATAAAACACCTGTCGTTTGTGAACTGGGTGCCTTTCGTCCAAACCCAACAATAAATTAAATTAAGATTCAATTGTGAAGCCATTCTATAACATTTCAAACAAGGAAAGTAATTGGTCAATTCATGGACCATTCCTCATTAAATGAACACTTTTTAATATAAACCTAAATAAATTTTCCTCAAGCTATACTATATTGAAATGCTTGCAAAATTATGAAGCCAAACATTTAGGTTTTTAAGCTTTATAAGCATAAGGGCGTTCAAATCCAATTAGAAATGTTAGAAACGCACGTGAAAGGCATAATATTTCTTATTTTTGAACTTACAAACAGCTAACTTACCATTAATTGCGATAAAACCTGCATTTCAACCATTTTAAGTCCTTTCACCGGAACCAATACAATTCTATTTATATTTCAAGTTTTGCAAAAATTATGCAAATGTTTCAACAAGATTGTAACATGTGAAACAGCTAGAAACTGCGTTATCTATTATCCCCTAGCCCTAAAAGGACTATTGATCCTTGAAAATGAAAATATGCCAAAAGAATTTTTTACATTTATATTTTCAACTAAACCATGGCAAAAATTCCGCCAAATGCTGTAAAGGCAAATATGCATACTAGGTTAGCCTTTGTGAGTAGATTGAGATTCATCATTCTTCAAAACTATTCTACATATGTCATGAAAGATATTACTACAATGCTTTACAACACAAATCCCAGTTTAATTTTTTATAAAAAGTCAACATACAGAACTTTGAATTAAATCTTTAGAAAACGAAGAAAACCATAAACTTAAGCAACAACAATTAAAAGCCCTTAGACAGATTTCAATGCAGTAGGAATCGTTGGAGATATTTAATGAATTCGAGAAATAACGCTTTTGTCTTATATAATAGATTAATAAAACACGCTTGGATTATTTACAAAAGGAACGTCCGCAAATGACTTTCTCGGAATACCTACAAATATTTACACACAGATCTAATTTCTAATAATCCTTAAAAATATGAAATCTAATTGTTTTATTTTCAATCGGTAAAAGTGTTGCAGACAGAAGTCCTGAGAAGATATTTTTTAAAATAATT
Source organism: Hofstenia miamia (assembly GCA_900660155.1). Classification (NCBI taxonomy): domain Eukaryota; kingdom Metazoa; phylum Xenacoelomorpha; order Acoela; family Hofsteniidae; genus Hofstenia; species Hofstenia miamia. Next base: position 365,922 of record CABFPE010000318.1, read on the forward strand.
ACTTAGTACAAAATTTTTAATTCGGCTGAAAAATATATTTTAACCGTTTTTACTTAAAACGGCTTCCGAAAATCACAGCATTTGTAAAAAATGACGCGGATAGGACTTCAATTAGCTATACTTATGTCACGAGATCAAATACTATGCTAATACTAATAAAATAGAAGGCAGTAAGGATCAAATATTTCGACAAAAAATCAACTAAAATTAGTTATTGTATAATAATTTAGTCGAGGAGTTTCTTAATTGAATATAATTAGTATTGATAACTAAAGAGAGAGAAAGTAGGAGACGATAGTCATCCACGTAAATGAAGTTAATAGCATAATCATAATGTTAAGGAATCTAGAGAATATCGATAAAGAATATTACAGTATAACATTTCTAATGAAAAAATCGTACATTCCAGTTAGTACTAATGTGCATTGAAAATTTCAATTTTTAAGAAAGGAAATCAGGAAGTCGAAATCTCATTGGGAGCAACTAACCTTAACTGTTTCCTTTTATGTAGATAGACCACCACAAAAAAATCATTGAGGTGTGCCGTGCGTAATGTCAGAGGTCATGAAACCTTAATGGGACAGCGACCAGAGGCGGTTTAAGAACCAAAATGAAAGAAGAGACTATGATTTATTTTGTGAGGCTTTCAGATTTGGATAGCACTACGGCAATTACAATAACTGCGAGTACACTTTATATACTATCACCTAATGACTTGAGTTTCAAGGAAAGAGTTAATTATAAACAGATTAGGCAATCTATCAATGCAATTTGAGTAATTTCATTTTCAAATAACTCCAATTACAACTAGTTTTTGTCGTTCATTTGAAATTACACTAATATTCTTTACAAAGCAATTAAGAGGCAATTTTCTTATGCTTCATAATGAATGAGTTGATTTGCGTTAAAAACGTAGAATTTATCAGGAATAAACAATTTCCCTATACAGACTACTGTATTTTAAAACAGGAGCTCCGAATTACTGACACCACGTAAACAGATTTTGTTCTTTTATTACATAAATTCTAGAGATTTACGAAGACCCCATTTAACTTGAGACTAATTTGGCGCAGTGACATACACAAGGAAGCATGGTAGAATGTCCACCTACACCAGTCAGGTTTTCAACATTGACTTTACTTGATCAAAAAAAATCTGAAAGTTTTTTGTAAAAATTAATACAATATTAAAAAGTAAGGTGGTGAGAACCACTTAAGTGGCCTATTTTTTCAATATTTCGAAAATTTCGCGGGGTTTGCCCGGCTTTGGTCACTCAAAATAATCACAAATGAGATGGCCTTCTCGTGGAAGATTCATGTGTAGGCTCCTGATCTAGAGAATAATTATTGTGTTAATTGCAAATTTAAATTTTAGAAAGTTATGACATTTAAGCCATTTACGAATGTGCATACAGACCAATTTAATTTTAACAGACAATTCTAGACAGTGCGCGATTTAGTATGAAGTCGCAGTGTACGCATTTATCTACCAACAAAAGAGCATATAGTAAAAACTGCATAACATTAGTATATTTATAATATGACTAAGTTGCCAGTAAAACAAGACTTGTTTGTTGGGATCTTTAGAAAGGATTACGATAGAGGATAATGTGGAGACTAACTCTAAACTACCTATGTCCTTTATAAAGGACAAACTGTTTTTCAACATTTTTAGGCAATTTTCTCCAAGCCAATTATGAAATTTGGAAAATCTGATATGGACACATCTATTGGTGAACGTGTTTGACAATGTGTACTTCAGTGTATTGCTATGGTTGAATTTTGCGAAAACATTCTGATTTTTCATTGAAAATTTCAAATTTTTAAAGAAAGTTTTAAATTCTTCCTAGTGTTGAGGTAATCTGGAGGTTGAAATACCACGTGAACAACAACTAACCTTAACTGTAAATAGATAATCCAAACTTATTGAGTCATGCCGTGCGCAAATTCGGAGGCCACGACATTATAATAGGACAACGACCGGTAGTGGAAACACTAATCTATTTTGTAGTACTTTCAACTTTTTTAGTTCATGAGTTATAAGCATTTAAAATTTTTTCAAAATACTATACAAAATTTTCTCATTTCTTAGACAGTTTGAGGCTATTATAATTTCATTATTGCTCTAATATACACTAAAAACCATTAAAAACTGTAATATCGATACTGGTTTTTTGTATCGGCCAGACCAAATGTTTTCGGTTTAGCATGTAAATTGTACATATGTTGATATTAATTTGTAAATAAGCAAGAGAATTCGTTGTAAATAGAGCACAGTTTTAGCACAGTTTTAGTGCTCGTTGATATCTTCTGCCCGTCGTCGTTTCCATAAGAATAGGCCTCTAAACGTAATTAGGGATGCAAAGCATCCACGGGAGACATTACAAAACGGCAAAGAAAAAGTTGAAAGGGAAACTGGCTTGTGCAAACGCAGCAAGTATAGTATGGTGAAAGCTGATAGACTAAATACAATCTCATGTCAACAAATCAGATGAAAATGCCTAGATCCTTAAGCAACTCACAGTTATCATGAATACATACATGTATTTAAATGAAGGTAAAGAATGTGTGAAATCTTTAATTGAAGTACGTACGATTTGGTGGATGGCTGAGCTATTAGCTTAGCAAACATTTACAAGGAGCTTATCGCATTAATAACTTTAAGAGACACCTAAGTGGCCCACTACATTTCATTAGATCAATACACTTCTCCAAAAGGTAGTTAAATTCAACATTTATACACAAATAGTTCTTAATCACTTCAACCACCAGAAAAACTAGCAAAATGCAAAAGGGAAACATTTGGAGCTAAAATTGTAGATGAAATTTCATAAACACTTTTTTAACGAATTGCAAAATGTAATTCTAGTTGATATTTAATGCAAAATATATTTAACAATTTCAGTATATGCATAAAATGGGACCAATTCATTTTTTACATGTATAAACGAAAAAATTGTGTGGGAATATTTGACTAAATTGAAAAAATTGTGAAGTAACTTAAAATAAATCCCAGCTCTGAAACTGAAATTTAGAGCACGTACTAATGAAAAGGAAGTGCAAATTATATATTACGAAGTTTGGGTACATCAAACGAAAGTTTATAGGAACTCTCATTATGAAGTATTAAAAGAATCGAATACAATGTATAATTAATAAATTACTGAAATAATTATACAAATTATGGAATTAAACTTCCTAGTTGTGTAATTAAATCGAACAAGTTGGAAAAACGCATGAAGTAGGCGTGTTTTTTGAAACAGTACGATTCCTGTAAACGCTCGGAAGGGGCAATTTCACATTTAGAATATGGATTTTAACTCACTTCATTCGTTGAAATTTAACTAAACTAAATGATTGCTAGGAACTGTTCACTCAAAATTTGAGGATTTCTCCAATCGCAATCGTTGACAATGGCTGATTCCAGGGGCACCCGCAGGAATTCTTGACAGGGGAGGGGGAAATCTCAATCAAGCAAGTAAGTCAAGGTGAAAATTTTGAAAATATTGAAAAAATTGACCCCAAAAAGCAAAACAGAACTTTCGATTTTAACTTTTTTTAATATGTTGCGAATCTTATTATTTAACTAATCAAAATCAATTTTGAAAACCTTGCGAGGGGACATTCCACTATGTCCACCCTTGCGTATGGCACTAGCTGATGCAACAACTCTCTATATGAAACCAACAGTAACATATACACGTAGTCAAGACAAAAGGCATAAATTTAGAAAAAACTATGAATTCAGCATAAAGAAATAGAATTTCCTGGCAGCACGGACACCCAGCATTATGCACCAGATTAAATGATTTTTGGCTCAAGCTGAATTTTTAATAAAAGACAGAAAATCTTCCATAATAATTACAGAGAACATAAAACAACGTTCAATTTCATACGAAACATATGATTCGTAAATTTGCTGTCTCTATTTGCAACGGTACTTTAAGTAATCTGACTGTAAAACACTACATGCAAATACAGAAAAGTTAAAAATGCAAGCTAAACTCACCAGTTAAATTAAGCTATTTTAGTGGCGGAAGTTTCGTGTGTGCAAAGCAATATATATTTGAGTCAAAGACAAACACAAGGGAAGCGAAAGCGAACTAGAAATAAAACCGAAATTCTCTATCAATCTAATAGACAACTAAAAATTTCTTCACACCCTTCAAGAGAACGTTCTATTTTCAACTCTAATTGAAAAAACAAATTTATACTGTTCCAAATAAAAACATTACCATTAAGAAGTTGCAACTTGTAAATTTATAGCCCAACAGAGCGTTTTTGCCTTATATTTCATTCAGACAAGATAAGTTAAAATTAACAATTTGATTCGATTTTTATGAAAAAATATTATAAATGTGGCTGAAGAAATTAGGAAAACTTTTTCCACACTGGTGAATGTTCATACACTGGCATAATATAAGCTACAATTCCAAATAACTACACTCTTTACATGCAAGTTTAGTCAGTTTTGAGGAATGACATGCTCCAGCTAAGAAATATTATTCGCTTGGTTGACCTATTTACTCACAGGCACCCTTTTTAAAACTCTTTTCTATCATCAATATCAATTAAATATATTACAGTCAAACAAAGACAAATATCATTTAAGTTTAAATAATTGCCATGGTTTTGTATAAAACGCTCAAAGTTAAAAATATAATATTCAAAATATTACAAACCTTCTGCAGACATCTAAGTCCTTGGCTTGGAAATATTATATCACCTGGGAGCCATACAATACACCCGACCCTCTTAACAACACCTCTACATCATATTAAGTATTACTTATACTATAAATTCATCAAACAGAAAAGACCATTGACAAAAAACTTGTTTGAATTCATGCTTGAAACATCAGGGTTATATACACATATATTATATGACCTATATTACTTATTTTTACAAAATATTTTTCCAAGCTATACCATTGACTAAATATGAATGACAATTTCAAAGCACGAAAGCTTTCTGTGACTTTTTTATCTGAAGTAACTTTTTTTGAAAATGACAATGTTGGTAAACAACAAGTGATTATGATCAACACATTTTTTAGAATCAAGATAGTGTGGTGTTGACCATAATGTTTGTCACAAAGCAAACAGTATATATATTTATCTAACCGAAAGAAAAATGTCAAGAAGCAATCATTCTTGCTTCGTTAACATGATGCACATCAATCTTCGCACTTCATCAATGAAAAACACACAAACAAATCAACTCTAAGCACACTTGCTTGACTAACGGCTTGCACGTGTACAAATACTAAACAAATGTTTTCAATCAGAGATCATGCAATAAGGCCAAGTAGCATATTTGCACGCAGCAGAAGATCTTACTACTTATTGTCATTAAATATACCGACCAATTTTTCAAAAGAGTGATACTTAGAGGTTAACATTAAAAATCGGAAAACGCGGAGCATTTCTTTACACATTTTTACTGAGTCTAGCAGAGTGAACCTAAGATTAAAACTCATAATGTGGCTTGTAAACAAGATTCGTAATTTAACATTGGTTTAAAGTGTTAAACAAATTCAATAAAAACATTATTGCGAGATAATTTTTCTTAAAAAATTATAAAACGATTATATATATGCAAGTTATTCAAAATATAATCATATTTTGCAAACATTTCAATGATTGATAGGTTCGTTACAAAAACTTTAAATTTATACAAATGAAAGCTAGTCTTTTTAAGACTTCCTTTATTGATGAGACAGCAGAACATTTTTGGAAAACATGGTTTCCATTGTATGAAAAACACTAGAAACATATTTTTCAGCACAATAATCAAATAAAAAGTCTGCAATTTCATAAATTTTTAGAGCATTTTTGAAATAGGGTAGGGAGGGGCGGCCGCCCCCTAAACCCACGTCTGAATTCAGCCAATATAAATCCGGGCAAAGGAATAAAATATATCACTTAACGCTGGATAAAGAAATGGTGAAATTTAAAAGTAAGTTTAAGGTGTACTGCCGAACGAAACAAAACATAAAATTTGATGTTGATAAACTATTCTTAATGGTATTACACTACTACTTGATATTAATCCCCTATTTAATATTAATCCACTTTATTATGAATTACTACGTCATGAACTATTGATTTAAATTGTGGGGAGAACCATATTTTATGCATATAGCACTAGCAATGGTTTTCTGTATCTGCAATAGTTTCTACTGAGTACACAACATATTACTAACCGTGCGAATAACTAGTGTTAAATTTGTGAGGTTAGCGGCAGGGTTAAAAGCCGATCCGTCGCCCCTACCCACAAAATTTGATAAGAAAGTCTGTCCGCTTTCGTACTCAAACCTTCAAGACGAAAACCCATGTGAAATAGAGCTTTTGATAAGAAGAGAGAGATTTAATTTACCAGAGATTATATATCTTATTTGAACATGATGTAATATTGTAATTAAACATTCGCAATTCAAATACTGGTTTTTTTGACACCACATAAAAGGTTAGCTTCGAAAAATTTAACTATTATCAATTGCCAAAATGAGCACACATCGTTTCCAAGATGAGCACTTGCCCACTCGATCATTTAAAAAAAGAAAATCACAGTTACATTATGAAGAAGCAGAACTTACATTAACCAATAATACTACATTAGGACTCATAAAATTTCACTATTAACCAGTTGTATTTCCAAAGGACAAGAGCCATGTTTATACATTTACATTCAATTTGACTTTACGTTGCACTTCTAACACACCATCAAGTGCATTTCTGCATCGCAAACTCGAACAAAAGTATGCATGAGAAATGCTCATATAGAACCTTCATATAACCGCTAACATTAAAAAACTAACCCTAGATGCAGAGGTTGATGGATTGAACATTTGAATGTTTCAAAATAAACTGTTTTAAAAATATAAAGAATTTGGCATATATTCGACAATGCACTTTTATAACTAATTAATTCAATAATTTATATTTAATTTGACAAGATGTGAAAAAATTACATGTTGGTAGAAGCTGTCTGGAAAAATTGTTTGCAACGATTTGCAGAAGAAATATCATTCGCCAATTCAAAAGTGACGCTTGGAAATTGACCAACGTTTTTTTGATATAGGGGAAAATGAATCTAAGTCGACCTTGAATTGAGATACCTCACTCGGCGGCGCCAACTTTCTTCTGGGGACAGCAGCCGTCAAAAAACCAGCGACGACCGGGCGCCGACCCGTCACGAAGATCAATTCCACCACTTTATTCATTATCTACGGCCTCAATCAACGGTGGTTATATTCACCAATCAGCTCATCCATAGGTATTATTCAAATCGCTGTACCAGGCAGAATTTCGTCACTGTCTCATCATTTGATGAAAATCGCCCAATTAGCGAAACAGAAGGGAGAACTGTTGCCTTTTCGATTAGTTGATGTGAGAACTCTCTTAACAAATGGAGAACGTTAATCGCACTTGCAAGTCACTTATCTAACGTCAACCATCAAAGGAATTCAGCTAATTAAAAAATTGGCATTGTCATTTATTAGTTTTTAGCCGTGAATACACATTCTATAGGCAAAGAATTCTATTATCCAAATAATGTTTAGATTACTGGTTGCATTTCATAAAAGCTACACATATTTTAAATTCAGTATATACTATTATTATCTGATAAAGCATAGTTGTCGTTATTTCAAATGAATTAAATTTTAAATAAAGTCATTTCCAGAAAAAAGCTAAAATCTTTACAAATACGTATACAAAAAATATACCTAAATTATTATAAATTTCACGCTTGGCACAAAGAAATAAAGTCAGAAATATTTCCCAATTGCTGACTTTCAAGAAAATAAATTTAAACAAAACCGGTAGACACCTGCTTAGTGCAAACAATGCAATTGTTATTTAGAATATTCATTATTCAAAAAAAGTGCCACGAACTGTAGATCGTCATGCATGTTTCTAAAAATGTGCCTAAAATATTCGTAAATTAAAGAGAATAACTAAATAGGCCGCTTTGTTTTTGTATTACACAGTTGTATATCTGAAAAACAATCTGCAGTCAAAATCGCTAAAATATCTGCAAGTCCTAAATCTTAAAATCCCACTAAGATAAAATATTTAAGACATGCTAACTTGTATCTTTTTTGCCCTCCCCCTGCACTAACATTATTTTCATAGAACATGGAATGTTTGCATTGAAAACATGTATTTAGGCATAACCCTAACCTAACCCGTCTATTTTTTAAAGAAAGGTATATTTGAAAGCAGGTGTGCTCTGGCATACCGTTAAAAAAACGTGCCTACCAAATTATACAAAACTCATAGTCAACGATGTCGCAAAGTCTCAAAGCCTTTTGCATAACAGTTACTCAATGGAATATTTCTATTGCCTCCGTTTTTGGATTTTTTTATTTACAAAGCTTTACATCATAATCTATTACTTTCAATTTGTCAGCTTGATTTCTATTAAAAACGTTTTGCAATAAAACAAACCCCTAATGAGTTATCTGACATACTCATTACAAAATTATCAAAACGTTAGTTTTAATACATATACTTATAAACTAGTCTAGGATCAACCAATAGTTAATAAACGGACGTAGATTCGGAGGCAAATATATTATTAAACAATTTATAATTTCAGTTCAGTACGCCCTTCAAAGGTGGTGAGTATTGGAATATTTAAATGTTTGAATACTCTGAGGAATACTAATAATCACCACGCTACAAAAAGTGTGTGAGAGAACATTGGAAAGATACAGGATCAAAAGAGTTTTTGAAAATACATCAAAATTTAGTCAGCCATTTTTTAGAGAACGAATTAATTAAAAACAACTAAGTAAGGTTTGGTCGTTCAGCGCGCCTGAACGGGACTCACACAGATTTTCTTCAAAAAAAACAAAATATTGCAGAGTAGTTGTTGTTCCCATGGACATTACACCACCTCATTATCTGAACACTAGGTATGGAAATAATGTAATTCAGGCATAACCACATGGGGTAGCACATATCTTCATCATTGCATGAGCGCCCCTACCCCATTGATGTGTCCATGTAAAAACGTTTCAATATTTCTTAATAAGCTTTGATAAAATTGTTCAAAATTCAAACAAATCGGTTTGTTGAGTAAAAGTAACACTAGTGGAATAGGGTTAAGGCACTTAAACAGGTATTTAGCGAGTCTTTGGTTTCAATGTGTTGTAGAAGTAATGTAAATAAACTATACATGTAAAATAATGTCAAAATATAAAATTAACTACTTCACGCAGTTCGCGGATGATAAGTTATTTTAGGGACGCAATATCATCCTTTACTAAAACAAAAACAAAGTTGTTTAAACTAATACCTGTTCGGAAACTAGAATTTTATGTATGAGGCATCTTCGATGAAAAACAATGAAGGCTCTCTCTCTTAGTTTAAACCAGGGCTTTAGAAATTAATTTGAATTTAATAGAAAAAAATTGTTAAAAAAGCCATTATTGGAAATTAGCAAAATGAAAATTTTATTATAGCCATTAATGGAGAATTAATGGCCATTTTGAAAGTAGACATGATAATAGATAAACATATTAATTTGAATGTATCTTCTTTTCAACAACTTCAAATATTCGTGAAGACTATAATTAAAGTGATTCGGTGTTTTGCAAATTTCTACTAAAACACGGTAAATAATCAATCAAATACTGAGCATTATAATGTTTTTTTCTTGATTCACACTACATAAACACCGTAAATCGACACATTGGACAATGTCGCTAAAATGGTGAAGTAAGCGTGGCAATGCAATTCACCTAACTTGATGTTGACAGACAACAAACTTTACCTGGGCCGGTGATAACAAAAGTAGATTTAAAAAGTTATTTAATAACTGTAATAATGACCATTAATGGCCTTTAAAAAATTAATTAATACTAATAGGCCTTTTGAAACTATGTAGAAATCTATTTATGACTTCCATTAATGGCAATAAATTTTCCCACCAAAATGTTTGAGCAGTCCTGTTGCTGATTATACAGATAACAAATACACACCAACATCCGGCTTTCCATACTAAAGTTTTACTAAAGTAAAAATGTATTGATCCAGATAATTATATTGAAGTGCGATTTCCACATAATATCAATTAAATCATAAAATTAGCAGACGTTTCGTGGAAGTATTTTATTAGGTCGGTGATTCACGACAAACGCCTTTAACACTTAACATATTTTGGATAATAAATCTTTAATTGCAGCACCTTACTTTCAGATTTGAATAAATTATTCATCTGTCATAAATGCAAACTGATAGAAAATTTTATACGCGCGTAGACACTTTTATAGCCAACTGAACAGAAACCTGCAAATGAAAAGATGGAAATTATTTACGTCTGTTGTGAATTTTACAAAAGCAGGACTCTTCAGATCTCAACGGAGTATGAGAAATTAAATATAAACCAATTATAAACTCAAAGCGACCGAAAACAATATAGAATATGCCCAAATAGACATTAAAGTAAAATGGAAGAAATGCGAAGAAATTTCTAAACCAAAACAAAGAAATCGACTAGGACACGTGGAAAGTGTTAAAACAGTTGACTACAATAAAGCATTGATGGTTTACCGATTTGTTGTGCTCGTGTGAATTAATGCGGTAAATCATTTGTCACAAACAAATTCTTATATTCATTGGCGTAAACGCAAAACTGTAAAAGTTTTATTTCCGAAGTTATTCCGTTCATAATATAATCCATTATTCTTAAGATACATCTTTTACTTGTAATTCAGAGAAAAGTATTTAGATTTAGCAAATAAATCAAGTGCGTATAGTTGTTAAAATGTCTATCTCCTTTTAAAAGGGTTTTACGACATTTTCAAACAATTTTCTCCAAGCGTATTGTAAAATTTGGAAATCTTCAGATATTTGCACATCTTTTAGTAAATACGCTACCATTCAATGGTGCAATTTGTTTCATTTTTTTCATGGAAAATTTCGATTTTGCTTAAAAAAATTAAATCTCTCTCCATATCTATTGTATAAGGAATCAGAAGGTCTAAAGCCCATGAAAGCAACAACAAACCTCAACTGTTTCTCTTAATGTAGATAGACCAGCACACAAGTATTATGCAGTGTGAGGTTAATGGCTAACTCTTGAAAAGGGTGGAACATTATCCCAAGCAAAACAAATGAAATTCTTTGAAATATCTATATTAAGATCTATTAATATGATATATGATCTCAAGAATACTGTTCATATTTATACACCAAAAAAATCATGTTGCTCGCTAAGAATTTCGGTGGGGCTTCGATATTTTGGATTACTATCATTAACCTTATAATCTTTAGTCTAAAAAAATAATCTATATTCATGAAAACTACATTTATTTAAGAATGCGCCCTGAAAAATGATAATCTATTATAACGGCTACGGGTGCGTGGGGGGAACCCTCCACTAGCCCCAACTAGAGGTAAATTTTTGATAAAAAACGAAAGACTACATGTATATTTAAATATAATTATAGTCAATGAAATATTTGTTTGTTGATTTAATCTAGGGTAATCAAGATGTAAGATCTTATAAATTCAAATTTACAATGCAAGAGAAAAGGTAATCTAATGCTAACTATTATACATAGTCTAATAAAATCAACTGCAACACGTAACAGTTTATTCTGTATTAGCCCTATTTGCCACACATTAACTCAAGGGGATTGATTCAATTTCCCCAAGAAAAGTTTTTCTACTTAATATTTTTTCAAAAAAACTGTAAGTTAATAAAACAATCGTTCCTCTACAAAATGAGGCCTTTAGATAGATGATGACGTCATTATAACGCTGATGACATCTTCAATTAAATGTAAGTTAGAAAACAGATGAGGTTTTTGAAGTTTTGGATTTCTTCAATTCTCTAAATTTTATGATAATTTCTGAGTTAACAATCTTGGTTAATGTATCGAAAAATAACAGTAATTTCATGTAAAAACATGTAAAAACGCAATAATAAAAATTTTGAAAATATTGTTGACAAAAGGATTACAACAAGAGAACGGTGTTTAAAATTACTTAAAATTTTGTCAGACTACTTCTAATACTACAAAAGTGAATGTCAGGAAAGCACAGACATACTAGGATTTTCAAAAAGTAAACAGGGCTAAGCGATTAACATTTTGCAAAAAAATATTTAATATTTTCAAAAATTTCAGACGTAGCAAAATACCTGAGTACAAACGTGCACAATCTCATCGCAGCACATTCAGCAATAGATACCTCGATATCCCAAAATTCCCAGAAAATCTAATATAATCTAAGTGTTTGGATACTGATATTTTCTTTACATAAACAAGAGTTTAATTGATGAAAAATTACCGTTAATCAAGTAGCTTTAAAAGAGCATAAGTGGTTGCTTTGATTGAACCTGGAGATGTAAATCACGAGTTTTCTGGATGGCAGGCTTCGACAGATAGTGTATGTTTTATAAAAAATAAATCTGTCCATTCATTTTTTCAAACAAAATTTTGAGGATTTGGAACACTTCCCCGTGTCGATCGTATTTATTTTTGCAGCACTTGAGGTGACTATTTTACTTCAACCCAAAACTCATTCTGCAATGGATTAGTTGCTATGTCAATGATGTGGCAATACAATATCAACAAAAAAGACAAAGAAATTAAAGCTAGTGAAATGTACTTATAAACATTTATTTTTACAAAATGTACATTTCGGCACATTGCTTATTAATCTAACATGGTGACAGAGAGTAGTTGCTCGTGATCTCAGCCTCGCTTAAGAATTTTCCGAGTTCTGACCAAAAACATGACGTCTTTGAAAATTGTTAAAAGGAAGCGAATCAATCGAGTCTTAGATCTAATTTTGATAAAAAGGCAATAGTTCTTTTGGTAAATCTTCGTGGATTGGAACTTGATAAAATTTTGAATTGTAAAATTGATTCGAAAGTCATATTGCTAAATTACATATTTCCTTTAAAATATGGCAAGATGACGAGTCTTAGAATTTGTTTGTTAATTTCAAAAATCTGGAACGCCAACAAGGTAGACTCATAAGGAACTTCATACTACATGCGACATGCGTAGGAATGCAACATCAGATCTCATTGGCGGACCAAATATCGCTGATCAATAACATCTTAGGGGCAGAGCTTCTTTATAAATGGAAACTTACAGCATAGAAACTTGTCTAATTCCTATGTTCTCACAACTGTGGGAAATACTTTAGCATTCGAAGAAGAAATTTATACAGAGGCAGCCAATTATCATGATGAGGCAGAATTCTGCGGACGACAGATTGGTAGTAGATCTCGATTCTTGGGAAGGACTGTTGATAGTCAACGCGGTGGTATTGGGCTATAAAAAAATGATTGGTGAATTATTATGTATTGATTCTACAAATTTCTACATCGAATTCAAAACACGATCACTTCGAACCGCATTAATATTTCTAGCAATTGTACCGCAGCTACTTCTGGTACATACAAAGAGAACACATATTTTACATACGCCACATCAAACCAAAGCAACACAGTTAAGATTACGATTTGATTAACCAGGAATCATAATTTTCTTGGCCTATGTAAATCGGATGTGAATGCCACAAATTCTTCTGTGGTATTTGTTTTTGTTAGTGGTGAACGAAGCAAACCTAAATGTGAACTCCCACTTTTGTTGTCATTAATGATTGAAATGTTTTTATAATATATAAATCTTTGTGAAACAAATGTAAACAAAAATAGATACAAAAATGAATGATCACTTAGATATGGACGATCGCAAAAGCTTATGATAACACAAAGTTAGAATGGACAGTATAGTTTGTACGAATCCCAAATACATTGAGTGCAAATCGTGTATTGGATAAACATAAACTTATCAAATTTGCACACCCTCTTTCTGAAAAATCGATCTGCTGTTGAATACTGCGAGTGTGACGTACAATAAAGCTCTTTTTGCTAAAGTGATAGAAATGTGTCAAATTTATAAATTGTCTGCTAAACCTAAGATCAATCCTATTGTAGCAGTTGATTTGACCTGGATTGATAATTTGCACAATGGATGACCCAATGAGTTCTACACATGAATGATCAGTTTTCAAGATTCAGCTGAACAGATCCTTTCGAAATGTGTAACCAAATACTGTGCAACGTTCAGACATATGGATTATGACTTTAGGATTAAAGAAGCAATGGGTTACTGCAATGGCAGTTAATGTGCTTCATCAGATTTTACAAAGATGAGCGAAATCACCACTATTGATCTCAGAGTGACTGTTCCATATAGTGCATCTAGAAATGGAATTGTTGAAAGGCATAATTCGATTGTAAAGCACACTGCCCGAAGATGCGGATTAACTAACAACGAGCTAGTGTAACTGAATTACTAGGTCTTTTCAAAGAACTAAGACCTAATAAAACTAGTTTTTTGCCCCTTCAAATAGTATATGTACGAAATCCTGTTATTAATTCGATGCTAGACGACGAATTACCAGCTGTGCGTGAATTTCAACTGCTACAGCTGCTGTTGAACAACATATCAATATATTTGGTAAAGCGCGTTTGGTTTTACCCAAACACATTCAAATTAAAAAAGTAGACGTGCGCTTCCCCGAAAAACCGCCCATATAAAGGCAATTTTATGGTCAGATATGAAGTTTATTACTGATTCAGAGATTATCGTGTTTTCATTGCAAACGAAGTAAGGATATATATATATATATATGAGGATTGGCAGAAAATATATAAGATGCGATAGTCCTGGTTTGCGAGGTGTAGCACACATTGATCCTGCGACAACAGTAGATGTATTTAATGAGAACAAAAAAGAACTCAAATAAATTAGTTGATGACAAAAGCCGCGATGATGTAGTAAGTTATCAAACTAACGATTCTAATTTTGGTTTTGAACGTAAAAAAGAAATTTCACCAGATTCTATTGTTCAGAGTTCAAAAGAAGCTGAAAACCAAAAAAGGCAAGCAACGTAACGCAAATGTATGTCCAAGAGTATATTCACATAATGGTTGATGAGGATAATCAAGATGTGCATGCGCATGGTAAATTAGAGAAGATGGATAGCTGCCACATAAATAATGTCTTCAGTAAAGTAAGAGTTCTAAACTGCAGATTTGAAAGACTTAAATGTCGTCTGTATGTTTAAGTCAAGTTTTTCTATCTAAGGAAGATGTGTGGCTACCCGCCAGCCGACCCATCTAACGCTGAACTGTGACATGACCAGATAAAAGAAAATTATCTGTGTAATACGAATAAAATTATTTTAGCATAAAATTATTAATAAAAACAATAACAATCAATAAAGAAATACAAAAGTTACAAATTCTTTAAGAAATTTAAAGTTTCAAATGTTTGACTTCTTACATTGTTCCTTAAGTCTGCTAGTATTCTTCCACCCTAACAATTATAAATGTCTCGCGACCAAAGAGTGAACATTTCCACACCCTGATCCAAATGACAGATTAGTTACTAGGGGTTTTAAAAACAAAGATAAATTCGAAGTTTACTCATCAATATGTTCCAGGTTGCTGCTGGGTATTTTATTATCATTGTTTATATATATATTCCAATGGAATGGTGATATCATGGATATAAAGACTGTATTCTTGCACGGTGATAACTAGGGCGATAATTTTTTTGACATAAAAATTACTATTTTGACCACAAAAATTAACCAAAAAACAAAGAAATGTTGATCTTATATTGACCGAATGTTAAAATTTAATCAAATTTAAACTAAGTATTTATTGCTAAAAACGTGTCATAATGTACTGTTCACAAATGACAAAATTCAATGTCGGCTTCCAATATTAAACCGACAACCCTTGCTAAAGTTGTTTTAGTAAGAAAGCTCCAATCAAGAATGATATTGTTATATTGGACCATTTGAAGTTTAGCTGTGAATCCTGGATATCTTGGAGTGTTTCTGGTAAATCGTGTCTATTGTCTGTATTTTAGCTAATTGTTGTTTTAGTTTGATTTGAATTCAAATGTTTAAGACCAATTCTCAAAAATTAAAAAATTTACTAATTTAATACACAATTTTAGCCTAACCAAGTGTAGTAAATACTCGCAAAATTCGCGTTTTACTTGTTCCACCAAACTTTGCAATACGCTTTCGACAAAAAACTTTGGACATTATTGATAATTTTCAATGTGAGATTTATGTGATTTCTCCCATTCAAGCTGCTGTGTTATCAGAAAAATTATAGAAATTGATCGTTGGAGTATACGGACTTTCAGATGCTTCAAACATGTGGTATGAAAGTGTTTTTAAGCCAACTAATAATGAGAATTGAAGAATATATGAAGTTGACCAGGCTTTTTTCTGTTCTTGCAAGATGCAAACATAATAGACTGAGCTATACTAATACATGTAAATGACTTCTTAATTGTTGGGAAATCATAACGGAAAATGCGATAATACAGTGGCTTCACAGCGTTTCTATTATTGTTAAAAAATATAGTTAAACAAAAAATGGACGAATTTCTTGGAAGTACAATTAAGTATTTCCAATCAAGGGCATAGATTGTTCCAATGAAAATAAAGCTCAGAAAGTCAATGTCTAGAAGAAACATTTGTGAAGCCATGTGAGGTTAAAGGTAAAATTGGTACAGTCTTCGGTCAATTGTTATGGCAAAGCAGGAATAATTTTCGAGATATTTCCGTTGACGTCTCAAATCTCAACAATTTGAGAATTTTTGAACACCCTACACATTTGCAATATCTTGAGTACCAGGATGGTACGATGCATTGGTGACAATTTACCCACTCTTAAAGTGTATTCTGATGCTTCTTTTAACAAGAAAAATTTTGGTGGGAAAGTTATTATGTTTGGAATTGGCGTAATTCCTTTATCTTCAAGAAATTCCAAAGCATTGCTTGAAGCACGTTAAGTGCAGAGACTATAGCGATGTTCTCTACTATCGACATGGCTGTATCTGTGCGAAAATTATTCAAAAGTATTACTGGTACTCAAACATTAGGCCAAGCTCGGCTAGTCTCAAATTGATATCCCAAAAATCCAGCCGGTCCGACCCAAGCTTAGGTCGTATTGCCAACATATTTAAAAACAACTTCTGACAATTGGATCAGAATTATTGAAAAGCAATGACTTCAAAAATACACGGACTATAAAACCCTAACACTAGCAGAACCAGAATTTGAAATTTATGTAAAAAACACTAAGATCAGACCTTATAAAAAACGGATGGGAAACTGCTGTGTTGGAGTTGTAATTACATCATCATTATTTAACTTTTTGATATCTACATCACAATTATGCATTTTGGAACCGAGCTTCTTTCTCTGAAGCTTGAAACACATCTTAAAACACTCTATGAACGGGTCAAAATGTCGAGGGATTAAATATTGCTTGAATTAGGCCGCGGCTTTTTTAGAAAAAACACCACACTCAGCACTTCACAACATGGTGGAGATGGACATGTACATGGGCCAGGTAGAGCTTGGGAATTGGTCGAAATTTAAAAAAAACTGACTACACGCAACAGTGCATGCAAGTAAACGCAAATGAAGTGAATGCTATAAACGTTAAAAACAATGTAAAAACAATGAAAAATATTTTAACATTTGAAATTTTACATTAGTATCATATCTTCTTCTGAATGTAAAATTAGGATCATCAATTTCAGTGCGTAGGTTTTATTCGAAGCTTCTAACACCAAGTTATCTGGTTTTAACACAACATAATGAAGCTAACTATTTATGCAGTTTATGTAGATGAGAGAAAAAGGCTTTGTAAATTTAAGGCATTCACTTAAAATTGTAAAAACAAACATAAGTACTACATATCGAAAATTCAAAAGGCCGTGGTCGCAACGTTATTTTATAATTATTCGATTTCAGTTCTACAGTCAAACCAACCGATTCTCGGTTGGAATTTTGAGAAACTCACAGGCCCTCCACTCTAAGTTAAATGGTGTAATAGTGAACACATGGCGTTCAGCCAAGTTTATTTTTGGACATAATAGATATATCTACTTATTAGCATACCTGGACTTGGGATGATTTAGCTACTTTAATCAATGGCAACATGAAACCAATAATTGAACACCCACACACATCTCTATACCATCATTAATCACTTTTACATTATTAATTAAATCATATCAATGTCGGGTTGTGGGGTGTTTTCAAGAACCCTAAATTATTAAAAAATTTTATTGCTGAAAAAGTACTTCTTGACGACTTAGATTTTGGCATTGGCCATACATAAAATATTAAGACTTCAGAAAATTTTATTACCTCATTCCTAAGATCTTAATTTTTGGCCAATTTTGATAATATTTTAGGGCACATAGGAACAAAATTGTAACCACTTTTCAGTATCGATACATCATCTACCATAAAAACGTGATTTATACATGATTTTACGGATTTACAATTCAAAGTAGAAGTCAATCTTAGCTCCAGACTTACAATGTAATAGTAAACTTAGTGGATCACAAAAGAAGCACGAAAGTAAAAACTTCCATCCAAAGTTCAAACAATGAGTTTTGTCCATACTTACTGAAATTACTCAATTATAAAACACCCTTGAAAAAGTACAGCAAGAAATAATAAAGTTATAAACTTCCTTAAACGAAACTGCGATTTGAACAAAATAACAAGTTGTATATGTTTTGCACATTCTAGAAAATTCTGGAACGCCATTCAATTAGATTTATAAATAGAATGCACTATCTAAGCACATTTAAAAAACCAAAATATACTGAAAAATTTAATGTTTCTTTAAAAAACAACTTTATTAGAAAAATACAACTCGACTTGAAAACGCAATAACCAAATCTTCTGAACAAATTTTTAGTTTTTATGCAACGCATTCTTGTAATAATAAAACCAATATTACATAAATGGTTAGTATTTGAGGCCATCTGTTGGGATTTGATTTTTGGTATGTTGGGACTAGGAAGCCTGAATTTCGCAGAAAATCATCGTTCTGCATAAAACGAACCTGCACTTCATTAAAATATGTAGTTGAGTTGTTTTGAGTTTTTAAAATAATTGGAGCAGACACAGTGACGTTGGTTTTGGCAGCAACCTGTCTGTAAACATTCGATTTCACACTTTTTATCTTAACACAATTACTTTGTTTAGCTAACCTGCTAGCCATGTTTAGATTTAATTAATTGAAAAATATCAAATACTATATTAAATTCGTTTGCTACATTCGTGCTTTGACATTTTAACATCCCAAGTATTACTAATTATTAATAATGACTAATACCAAAATGCGGATTTGAATCTATTCTACCAAAACATACGGCTATCAGTTGAAGGATTTTAAAAATGACACATTCAGTCTCGGCGAGATCCATTCGACTGCATTGTATAGCAGAAGCTTTAAATGTAGATCTACAATAGATAAAAACAATACATATGCATTTCATATTAAATTTCAAAATGTATTTTAAGATATTTCGGAAAATACAACTAGAGCTCCGTATGTTCAAATGAAATTGCAAAATTATTCTTGAAAGCGAAAAAATATAACATTTCTTACTATGGTGATCAAATTGATTTATGTTGAAATTATTTCAAATAATTGAAATTCACCTGGAATTGGAAAAAGTGCACATGAATTCATATGCTATCAACATATTTACAGCTAAAGTGATGCATGCCAAATTACTACAAAGTGCGATTGAGGTTCTTGGGAAGATCAACTCAAAATATTATATTATTGTGGACATATTTTTACATAATTATTAGAAGAAAAGAACATACAGTATTGACTAACAATTTGGAGCCTTCTGAAGATGTAACGTGCTAAACTCAACAGCTGTTTCCTGTGGCCATTAATATTTAAAAAGCTGCAGGTGTGTGAGCGTTCATACAGCCAAACCCACACTATCGCCTTATTAATTAGCTTCAACTATCAGAAGTAGCAAAAGCATGTGTTTTCCATCTGGGCAACGTCACCGAGTAAGTGACAGGCAGAAAATGAAGTTTGACGCCTCAACTCCACAATCAACTGTAGAGTAAGAAAATATAGAAAGGGAATATATATTTAAAAATGTACATGAATAAATAATCAACTTAGAGATGAAGTCATTGATTTTTACGTGATTGATGCTTTTCGAAAACCAACCAGTTGCGAATTCGTCTCTTTAAATTTGGTAACTCAGCAATTCAATGTTCAATTGCAATTCCATTTGTTTCTTTCAAAATTAATAAAACACTTAGGTTTCAGTTCAGTCAGACGACAATCATGTGTCAATTATAAGAAGAAGACAATTGAGTTTGACAGAATACTTGAAAACCAGCATAAAATTATTGACTGGAAATAAATTGTATAAAATAGGACTGCGCCAAATATTCCATGACCTACTATAATCATTCCAAAATGTCATATTTAAAATCAAACGAAACCATTATATTGTTTGTTTTACATAAATATACACGAAAATAACGATATATTAAATTTCTTATAAGAAAATTTTTATGTCTAATAATTTAAAATCTTCCAATATTACCAATATTCAACTTTACTTGTTACAATTTCCGTAGCCAGAGTTATACGTGTGCCTCAACATTGAAGTCCAAAATAGCTCATACATAATCTTATTCAAGTCCACATGTGGAAGTATATTTTTAAATATCAAAAATGCAACTAGAACAAGCTACTTCTACACTAAAGATACCTAGTTAGATATGAGTTTTGATTTATTGGTAATTTCAAATTGATCTTTCCATAAATACCCACATTTTGAAATATTGTTATATATTGCACCGTGATTAATTATATAGCTTTATATAATCGTTTGACTAAACACCATAGTTCTATATTTTTCAATCATTTTTAAAAGAATCTACATATGTTGTGTTAATAACCAGTGGCGAGTTTAGGGGGGGTCGACCGCCCCCCCCCCTTTGGGACCAGCTGTCGAATAGTTAAGAAAAATGATCTGTTTTACTCAAAATTGAAAATAGTTCACTTTAATTCAAGATGTTATCAATCGATTTACTGCTAAAAACAGATGATTGCATTTTGTGTAAGCTTACCTTTGCTCAAAAAACTTCTTTTATACATTTTTTTCTGTAAAAAATGGGTGTCAGCCCCCCGTTTTTAAAATCCTAAACGCGCCTCTGTTAGAAACTAAGAACAAAATTGGAAATTATCAAGGTTGCAAAATCTTTATTAAATCTGTACACAATTCACAACCTGCAGCACATGAATATCAACTTCCAGAATATATGAGGCGTCCAGAGGCAAAAGGGCCAATCCACCATTTGGTAGTTTTGAGAAAAATAGCTTTAAGGTTTTACCATTTCTATTTTATAACAGAAACATGAATATTTGGTTTATTTTCAACCTTATTTTACCTATGTATAAAGCCGAATATTGTCACAAAATTTTTCTACTATCTAGGGGAAGGTTTAAAATTTCGTATCCCACATCTAACTCAATATCGTCAATTTGGCGGATTGGCCCCTTTGCCTCTGGGCGCCTCATATATTAAATGAAAATTTAAGTAACACATTTCGAATTAGCGCACCAAGATTAAACCTACAAATGAGGAATTACATTGGAACCCGAAATGCGATTCAAAGTAACCATAGCCCCATTGTATACTACCCGACTCAACACAACATGAATGATGCCTTTTACTTAGACATGAAACTACCAAACCCGACTCGACACAAAAATAAAGCAGAATCGATTCTTAACCGAAAATTGGTACGAGTCTGAGAACTCTGATGCATACCAAGGTGTACATCTTGATGCATACCCACTCAAAATATGTTCAGGAAAGGCTTATTGTTGTTTACTAAGTACTATTAATGTCAAAACATCATTGTAGCATTTATTATTACACCAATAAGCAGGGATTAAAGTCATATTAATTTTTTGTTGTAATAATTACTTGCTAATAAAATGAGAATGAGAAAGAGCCGACACAAAACAAAAATCAACGGACTCCAACAGAGCTGCACTCCTAAATAATTAACAAGTTTAAATTCTCAACAAATAAAATCCAACATCCACCACCGTAGCATACCTTTAACAAAAAAGGAGCTGGGTACCCAATCGAATTTATCAAGATGGGATGAGCCCCTCTCGAGTACAATATTATAAATAAACTTGAGCAAATAGAACTTTATAAAGCTGAGAATTTAATTTTTTAGTAAATCACCTATAATTACAAATATGAACACTAAGTTCTTAAAAAAATCAAAATCACAATTTAAGGCGCCAAGTTATAGAGTTCGGTATATTTAAACAAAATAACATCGGTATGGTAAAACGTTATTCCAGCGAAATATATCCTTCTAAAATATGTTTTCATAACACTAAATTAAGCTGTTAATCAAGTAAAGACAACTACACTTCAACTTGACAAGAATTTTGGCGTTGGCTTCAAGAATATTGCATCGTTTTTTGGAAATAACATTCTCTCGGTTCAGTTTCGGTTTTTTTCAGTATACCGCCGAGCCCTACTTACAATTTAAAAATATTTTTATCAAAGGCTAATTGGTATGATATATTTGAGTAGACATTAATTTGGTTACAGTTAAATGCATTTCGTCTGCCAAATGAAAATTCCATTAATTTTAAAGTAATTTTTTTGTTAAAATCGTTAGTGGGTGGACAAAGAACAGTGAAATTGGTTTGAAAACAAAAATTTCGTTAACTGTAAACTGCCTACTTGAACAACTTTAATTTCTTCTAAAGGTTAAATGGTAAGAACATGCATCTGTAAAAAATTAATCATTAATATTAAGCACATTAACTTTTGCTCTATCCCTGTATAATGATGAATATGGAACATTAACACCACAACTAAGCCCATGTAAACACTAACATCTCAATTATGTTCGAGTACCTGACTAAAAATAAGGCTGTTATTGGAGTGAAACAATAAAAAGCAATTTATTAATGCATCTATTATGTATTTTCTCTGGTTGAATTTTAAATAATTATAAAACCGTTTTAGTAAATCTGCAATTTTCGACTCTACTCGGAGTCTGGTTTGCTACTTTGAATTATCAAGCTCGCATAGCCCTACAACAATCGGCTTGTTAACAATTGCTGCATATAAATTAAATGAATTAAAAGTTGTTTTCTTAAACTAAGAATGCTGGAGTGAAATATATTTGCTATCATATCTCACGATCTTTAAATGTTCATTGTCAAAGATGACTAGTAGCTTGAAGGATTATTGAGAAAATATAATTTATATGGACAAGTAAACAAATATCAAAAGTTACTTCATTAATAGAAAGGCCCCTAAAGAGCACAGGCCTTCAACAAATACGTCCTTCCCCCGACATCAGGAGCGTACGCAGGATATTCTGACGGGGATACATCATCATCATTACCCAATGCGCGAAAATTTTTGAAAATATTGAGAAAATAAACCCTAAAAAATGCATTTCACGATCCTAAATTTTAAATTTTTCAATTTAACACACTCCACCATGTCCCCCCTGCGTACGCCACTGCCCAACATATTGCTATTTTGATTATATCTTAGGATGATGTTGGTATTTACATATTCAAATGGCAATTCATTTTTTTAAATTTATCTTATATAATACGATCAAAAATTATATCGACATTTTATTAATTTCGTAAGCATACTTTGAAGGTAAATCAATGAATGTTAACGAATGCTTCCTGGATCCGGACCATTGTCAAAATTTAAATCCTTTCTGTTTGGGATAAGGCAAAAGTCTGATGAACATTTCAGGCCATAGGTTTTAAGTAAAGTTGTTAACGCACAAACAAATAACACCGTTATTCGTTTTCATAAATAGCGTGTAAATATTTATTAGTGTTGTGTAAATAAAGGTACTTTATGATATGTAAGTACCAATATAAATGGTATAAACCAATAAAATAGTAAAATTCAACATTTCCCATAGTTCATACAGTTAATATTAATAAAATCACAGGAAATATCTGCTGCATACGATTGAATTCTGTAATATATTTAGCAAGCTAATTACAATGAAATTATTCCACGCAACATGTAATGCACAATTGATAAGCAATACCCAGTTGCATATACGTATTTTTGATCATAACAAATTAATTATGCATCCAACCAAACCACTCCTTTGATATTAACTGGTATTAAAACGAAGGATTTCAATTTTCAAACGATTCATTAACTCACGAGCAGATCATTGGCAAAAATTCCTCAGCTAATAGAAAAATGCTTTCATGGAGATCATTCATAATTGCCAAGAAACATTTCAAAAAATAGATCAGACATACTCTTTCAAATTTATCAATTTCTTCTGCAACAATCAATACATACAATGGAATGACCGTAGCGTGTATAGACCGGGTATATTAGCAGAAAAACTATCATAAGAAATCAAATATTTTATTGCATCAAAATATTAACGACTAACGACCAGGAATTTTAAAATCAAAATCGACTGAAAATAAATTTTTTTTCGTTCGTATCTGAGGGTCTATTTCAATTTTCCTCCATTAAAACTTTGGATAGGAGTACGGGCGAATATACCTCCAGATGGATTTTTGAGGTTAAAGCTAAAATCCAAATCCTAATAACTATTGGTTATGCCACATGTACTCAGATCAGTTATTGACTTTTTCGGACTTAGGCTGTTAATTAATTCCCAGTCTAGAAAGAATGTTATGAATGTTAGAATCGAAAGCATTGTTTAAAATTGACATTTTAATAAATTATTAAATTTCAATTACACTTTTACACTATAAATGGAATGTAAAAATTACTACAATAAAAACTCCTTTCAAAGTAGAATGTATTCTAAATTGCCTTGTATCAAGAATTACTCTTTATTTAAAATAATAAATTAATACATAACCCAAATTGGGAGTGCAGCAAGTTAGAGGTTCATACCATTTTCATTGTTTTTTATTACATGAAATTTGATGCGCAGCTGGCAAAAACAAAAACATACCTATTTCTTGTTTGGTTTAAGAGGACAAATCTGTAAAATTTTTGCATTCTCTGACAAAAAGAAAATTTCAGAAGTGGATCAACCAAAAGAAATATTGAATTTATCATATAAATATAAGATGCATTAGTAAACTAACAGTTCTAGAAAAAATTTCTAGAAGAATTATCAATATTTTAAAATATGTCTCTTAAAGTCCCGAACTGACTTCCTCCCCATTTCATGTGACACCTTACTCGTAACCAAACTTCACCTTGAGAAACAGCAGTAAAACTCCGTTTTTAAATAGGGCTCTCTTATATGCTTCAAGGAATATAGAGATAGACTCAACTATCTCTGGTTGCATGCCATTGCGCTGTGCAGTAATTTTTTTTTGCAGTAAATCCACCAAAATTGCGCTCACTTTAAAGATTCTTTGTATTACAAAACGTGTTTCGTCATTGAAGTTAGCAGAAATGTCTATAGTCCTTATCATAGCACCATTTTAACAAATCAAACGTATCTCAGTCAAGCGTTTGCTAAGGTTTGTATCTATTGAAATCGTCTGAGAGGCTATCCATGAGTACTGCATCATGGTCTTTTGCCGTTGACACATGCTTTGTGGGGCCATCAATCGAACCAATTAAAGGGATCATTTCCCTTTATTTCTTAGAGGAGCTGTAGAGCTATCGCGCAATATCATAATGTAAATGATAATTTTGTGATGGTGAACCATTACCAACACGACTCATCCCAAAATTTCTACCCATCTGATCCATTGACTCATGAATCACTGACCTATGTTCAACTATGGTAGGATTAAAGTCTTTCCCAATTATATATTATATGCATAATAAACAAATTTCAACCAGATAATGTATCCAATTACTGAGGAGCTTCTAAAAACATGTATATAAAATACAATATAGACCTAACGCATTAGCAATGCAGGACTATAATAACTCATTTAGTGCTTTATATAAGTTATTTTAACAATTTTTAAGAAAAACTAAATTATAATTTGATGTAAATGTAAAACAGTTTAGACCAGATATATATATATATTTAAAATGCAGGACACTCATGAATAAAACTATATATGTAAGCGTGGGATACCGGGACTGAAAATTTCTGAGATTCAAAACCCTAATTAAAAAAATGCATACAAAAATTTGATTTGAGTAATTCAGGTAGTAGAGCTTACTGCAATATATCTACAAATTGCTTTCAGTTAAATAACACTGTTCAGGAACATTTCTTATCTCAACAATAATCATTTGAATTTAGGCAAAGGTTGAATACATGTATGATCTTTCAAGTTGAGTATACATGAAGAGTAAAGCACACATAGAACGATAAATTTTAAAACAAACAATGCCTTGTTGCAACACGCAAAAATTTCTATAAATGTAATATTGATTTGAAAACATATATTTTTTAAAATAAATCATAGCTATTTATTAAGAAGGTAAAAAGGATATTTTAAAATTATTGTATTATANATATATATATATATTTAAAATGCAGGACACTCATGAATAAAACTATATATGTAAGCGTGGGATACCGGGACTGAAAATTTCTGAGATTCAAAACCCTAATTAAAAAAATGCATACAAAAATTTGATTTGAGTAATTCAGGTAGTAGAGCTTACTGCAATATATCTACAAATTGCTTTCAGTTAAATAACACTGTTCAGGAACATTTCTTATCTCAACAATAATCATCTGAATTTAGGCAAAGTTTGAATACATGTATGATCTTTCAAGTTGAGTATACATGAAGAGTAAAGCACACATAGAACGATAAATTTTAAAACAAACAATGCCTTGTTGCAACACGCAAAAATTTCTATAAATGTAATATTGATTTGAAAACATATATTTTTTAAAATAAATCATAGCTATTTATTAAGAAGGTAAAAAGGATATTTTAAAATTATTGTATTATAGAACAGTGATCTAACTTAGACCAAAATAGATTCGGATCGATATTGAATAGTAATTAAAACTGTCCAATACAAGTTTAATAACATGCAGAGAACATAAAGCTAATTCAAAACCTCGCTTTCCTTTGAAGTTATTGATGTACTAAATCTTTCATAGATGCATGATGTCCTAACAATAGTAATTTATATTAGTAGGCCAGTATTGTCAGAGAGACATTTTCCAATCTTTGAAGTAAACGATAAAGCTTAATGAATCATCAATTATGGGTGATTGCTGATGGGTGTATAATTGACTATCATTCTGTTTCACTTGCTCCTGCCTAAACACATTACAAGTTGGACACTTGCTTTAAGCCTAACAAAGTGTAAATTACTGACAATTCAAAACAGTAGATGACCCATGTCAATCAATGTCCAAATGCTTTCAACCGTCAATTCTGTTCAATTGAAAAGCTTTTCAATATGATGTTATACTTTACGTAAAACAAAAACATGTTGTCTATTTCTGACAATTATGCTATTCAAATCTAAACATTTTTCAATAGATATTACTCTAAAACTATAGATTGTCTTAAAAACAATTGTTTGAAAGAAATAATTGAACATTTCCATAGGTGATACTAAACTGTTTATCATCGCCTTGCACATCTCTACGTAAGTATTTATCTAACTCGAAAATATCATTCTAACAAAGGCTCAACTGTCCGTTCTCATTCAGTGATATGACATTAAAAATTAATATCAATAAAACAAATATATATATATATATGTGTGTATCGATTTC
The DNA here is from genome assembly GCA_900660155.1 of Hofstenia miamia. Lineage (NCBI taxonomy): Eukaryota > Metazoa > Xenacoelomorpha > Acoela > Hofsteniidae > Hofstenia > Hofstenia miamia. The sequence goes on from CABFPE010000318.1 coordinate 393,511, forward strand.
GATCACAAAGATTATATTACCACTAGATTTCCATTATATTGTCAAATTTTGGTAATAGAGCATAAGTTAATCCGATTTCTTGAGCATTTTTTTAAGACAGGGCATGACTCCGTTGCTCAATAAGGGCTTTTCCAAAATCCGAGTTCAATTTTCCGAACATATGTAAGAGCACCTCAATAAAAATCTTATAACATGGTATACTGAGGCTAGCTAAGTTTTTTTCAAAATTGTTTAGTACTTTGCGAAAATCTATATAAACATCTATATATATTTTTTATGAAAACTTTTATTGCTTTTATCGCGACATGTCTCGACAAACATTGTTGTCATCTTCAAGCATTTGTAGCAATGTTCCCGAACTTTTTTTCCATTAAATGTTTTTTATCTTTAATAAATGTTTAAATTCGATTGATGTCTTTGTTTATTTATTAAGGTTTTCTTGAAGACATTTAGAAACTCGGGCAAAAGAACATATAAGACGGCATCTACAATTAGAAATATATATTCATGGATGTGCACCTAAGCTAAAAAATTTTAACATACTAGTAAAACATAGTGAAACTAAGATAGCAGAAGCCATATGTATTAAATCAACCAAGAAAACCTTAATAAATAAACAAAGACATCAATCAAATTTAAACATTTATTAGAGATCAAAAACAGTTAATGAAAAAAAATTTGGGAACATTGCTACAAATGCTTGAAGATGACAACAATGTTTGTCAAAACATTTCGCGATAAAAGCAATAAAAGTTTTCATAAAAATATTCAAAGTCTTAAGATTATAACCAGTATATATATATATATATATATTTGTTCTAATAATGAGTGTTTTTTATAATAACTTATCACTTGCTTGATTAATTTGATTTGTTTCACTTTACCTATACCATTGTCGGTTTCTGATAAAAATAAAAATTGTGAATGGGGTGACATATTGGATGGCTGAGATGGATAAATGTTAAGCGACCATACTTTTCTCTTAGTTGTCACCAGGGCTGTACTCCTGAATAATTAACAAAGGGGCATTAAATTTGAATACTGTATTTGTATGTTATATTTTGGCTCCTCCCTGAGCACTTCCTTGAGCACACCCCTGGATGTCACATATAGACAGGATTTTGATGGTATTAGATAAGAACTGGTTGTTGGTGATTAAAGAAGTTAATTCCTGTGGAATATTTTGCATGAAAGTTTCAGTCTGATGTGGAATATCTACAGATACGAATTTCTTTGGTTTTACTATTGATAATCCTTCCTTATCTATTTTTCTTACTCAGGATAGAGAATTTCTTATGCAAATAATTGCTGAAATTCCCTTCAATAGACTTACTCTGCAGAATTTGACAGTAAGGATTGGGACACATGGCCTCTTATTGTTTTTTTTAATGTCTTACTACCATTATACGACCTTGAAGATCCGCGGTTTGATATAGCACGAAGGTTAATGAAATTCTTGGTTAGACACTCTAAATGTACTATACTACAATTTCTGATGTCTGGTACTTGGATATTTCTAATCATTCGCTTGGTATTATTAAAATAACATCAGAAACTCGTTGTCCTTACAAGCAGAACTATTTCGTCATATATTCCATAAAGAAGCTCAAACTCTATTATTAACACCTCGGAAAGCTTGCATGGCTACACAATATTTTCAGATTATTGGATTTTGGTAAGGGGTCTGAACTCAGGAAAATATTTTGATCTGGCCTATCTTTTTGCAAAAACAATAAAGGTGTTAGGCAGAAATAAATTTGTACCAGCTCGAATGTGTTATTTAACTTGAATGTTGACTAAATTGCCAATCAGCGTTTCCTAACTTGTTTAAATAGACACAGTTTCCTTCGCATTTGGAAATCAAAAACAGGACAATCCTAATAAAGGTATTAATAAATATTAACCAAATAAATATGTATACATAAATGTATATTTTATTAAAAATTTGAGCGATAAATTATCTCAGATGTATTCAAAAACGCAGACAACATTGAATACATATCCGCTGCCCCGTAGCTATCGAATTATGGGATTCTAAAATTTATGGGTTATGTTAATAGACAGTTTTTACTGAAAATTTTTTATTGAAAAATGCATATTAGATATTAATAGTAAACTCTACTTGCAATAAAACATGCAAGAATATTTTTAACAAAGATGAGTTAAAATAATTTGAAAACCATTATATACGTACACATATGAATATCTACAATGCATCGATGCTATCTATATCAATTCCAGACTTTTAAAAGGTGATCTTTAGTACATAAAGACTACAATACAATTATAAAAATGATATTCCTCGAATAACTTAAATAGAGCAAAAATTTAATGACAAATGTTAGGACATTTTCTCTTTGCTATAGAAATAGAGTAGTTGCTGTAATTAAAATTTAAGATGTTCCTAAGAATATGGAAAATTAGTAACAATATAAATTAGGCTTAACTTGCTTTTCAAAGTAAATATTTTGCAATTGTACATAGAGTTTATCAAATAAATAAGTCCGCAAATATCTAATTGCGACTGTTCAAATAATTGTACTAGAATCGTATTTGGTTTGAGAAAACGTGAGTCAGGAATAGATTCTAATTTCGCTGTATAGTGGCTCCCAGAATAGATTCTAATTTCGCTGTATAGTGGCTCCCAAAAAAAAACGATTTCAATCGCGTATTACCCGGAATAAGTTATAAATTATCTTTAATAGTTTGGAAATCCATTAATACTGATTCTGAAGCTTCCTTTCTTACTTAACTATTATGTCCCAAAACCTGTTCCGCAAGGATTCTTCGTTTAACTACTCATAATCCCATTCTTCGCTTCAAGACAAATTTTTAATGGGAGGATCTTTCCACTCAGCGTAATACCTTTTCAACGCACTTCTTGTCTTGGATTGAACATGTTCAAATTTAAGAAATTATTGAAGACAACTTTAATTGTTTACCTTCAACATTATTACTATTAATATACATGCTATCAAGCACTGTAAGGTACAAAAGTACTCAAGAATGAAAAAATAAAGCACCGTTTTGTTTACCTTGTGGAAGGGCTAATAATATTTCGGCCATTTTCAAATTCCTAGTTGAATGTGAATCTTGAAACTAACGACTGTGAAAGGCGGGTATTTAATTGATTTAAACAGTCTGTTGTGGGGATTGTTCAAAATTATGCATACCCATTGAGAAAGCAAATAAATAGGAATCGTTAGCAAATTTGAGTGTAGTATGTAAGTAAAAATTTACTTACTGCGTGGATGTGGGCGACTACATTAACAAAACTCTCAATCTGTGGCATTAATTTGTTTATTGAAGCATTTAAATCGTGTTTTAGACACGCGTATAGTTTCACTCTTGATTTTCACTGCGATTTAGTTTAGCTATGTAAGTTAGCGTTGAACATGGAGACTAAAATATAGTTCAGTGAAATATATTTCAATTCAAAATTTCCTCAGAACACAGTGGCGTAAGCAGAAAAAAATTTGGGGTGAGGACCAAATATTTGATGAGTTCAAGTGTTTGTTTTAAGACACCGTTACCTGATGTAGAAGGTGTAAATTGTCTTGACACTATGGTGAGATTTATGTTAAACCTTTTGTTGATAAATACATATTTTGTAAATAATGTAATGCTTTCCTTGTCCGGTTCAGGCGTGCGGTGTACTTTTACTTTTAGGTACTGTGATGAAAAGAACTGCTTGGCATGTAAATATGTTGATATCTTAGTAAATAGCAGAAGCCAAGAAAAAAAAACCAGTTCTTATTCTGAGTACTCTTTTTGTGTAAAAAGAAAAGATAATAAAAAAAAATAAAAAAAGGGTTGATATAATCTACAAATTTTATTATACTTTCAACAAAAGGCTCAACTTCAGAATCCAAACTTTGCAAATTTGGAAAGAGGTGGTATGACCCCTTTCGTCTCACTCCCTGTCTACGCCTTTGTCTGAACATATAAAAATATCTCAGTAAGTAATACATTTGATTTGTAGAACTAAATTTAGGGTGGGATCAAAAGTGAAACAATGCTTTAGTATGTGAACTCATGATCTAATAAATATAATTCAACTAATCATTCAACCATAATTCTAATTTAACAGCTAGAATGCTTGAACTCTTTATGCAACATTTGTGGTATTTTTCTACAAAATAAGTCAGATATTGAGATTTAAGCCGTATCCATGAATATGAGTAGGTGTTAGGGTTGGGCGGTAGCATTCAGTCCTATAGGATTAATTATGTCAGTGGGACCTGGGACTAACTTGGTTTTAGCCGGCAGAACACAATTCACAGCTATTATCGGATATTAACGGATATTATAAGTTTTTTTACAACATTAAACATAATGAAATGTTGAAAACATTAACACAAATGTGAATTGTGTCTAGGGCCCGGGAAAAACATTTGTTAATATACTCAACTCACACTCACTGCATATTTTTCCAATTTTCACACATAATTCGGGTAAGAGCAGAATTGGGTAAACCCAGTTTGAGTTCTGATAAGTTAGTACAAATATCTGATGCGCAACTCCTTTTTACACACTCAGCATGTCAGAGTGCCGACTATGATTTGTGTCATACCATTATGTTATGTACCGTATTATAGAGACCAAAATGGCATAGTAGCAAAAATTTTATGGTCATTATGGATAGCCAACTTAAAAATATGGTCATAATGGTAATCCATGAACATATTGTTACATTCAGCATTCATATTGGGTTTCAAGAATATTGTTAACTTTTCTTTAATGTCATATATTTATATCATATCTATATAATTGAATTTGTAAATAATTGTTTGCAAGTTCTGAACAAAAAACAACATTTGTTAGAATTGTTATAAAGACTTAATAAGCAGCTTCGAAATACGAAAGATAAAGTTATTTCCCAATTGTAATAGCAGATTGAAAACAAATATTAACAATGAAATTATTTCCCATTTTTAATATTTACAAATAACAAAGCGTGTGTTGTATTGGAAAACAAGCAAACAATTTAAATTCATTGCTGAATTTCTCAAAATGTATTTCTTGGGATATGAGTCACATTTGCGATATTACACAAAAAATAAACTTTTTAATTGCGGCTTGCTATTGGCACATGTATCTCACGTCCATTTCACCATCATTGACCATATTTTATATAATGACGATTACAGCGATAATGTATTGACAAAATTTAAAATATGGCACCTTGCTATATATAGACATACCATAAGCGGCATCCCTGCAACATGCATAACTTATCACCCAAGCGTTCAAATTAAATTATTTTCTCAGACACCTACATTTATGAAAACTAGCAAATACGCTAGTGTGTGAAGATTACTTGTTAAAGTGCAGACAAGCATCAAATGCGAAAATGTGATTTTTCACACTCATCAAGTGAAAGAAATTGAATGAGATGCAACTTTTAATGACTAATCAAATTTCGCTAACTGTTTTACACCTAGAAGCACAATGACTCCAAAATACCTATAGTTAAATACGTACTGATTGGTTAATGCCTACAGTAAGTTTGGTAATTGTTAATATTTATCGAAGAGATTATGGGAGATTGGAAGTAAAAATAAGACCAACCTGGATGCCGAATTCAATCGAAATGGGAAAAAGTAAATTTAATAGAAAATGTTTGCGTGTGCAGCCAAGTGAGTTATTGGTTGTGAAAACGATTATTGTTCAACTGTAGACGGAGCAGGATTCAATAAATAATATCGGTCACTCATTGTGCTAATATGTGCGGTCAGACGACTGCACTCGCTGATTAAGTGTGAAGTGAAATTAAAATATATTTAATAAAGGAGCACTGTCAGGTGAAGGTAAAATGTAAATATTTATCCGCTGAAATAAAAACTTTAAATTTAATAAATCGCGCAATTTATACCACCGCTTCTGTCAAAACCGACTTCCAATAGCTTTCATTTAGAAATAATATCAATTAATATTACTTTGTGGTAATTATCCCATTTATTCTGGGGTGACATCTATGCAGGCAGTAACTCTATTAATTTTTAAATGAAAAATTATCAGATTTGTTCCTCGCATATCTATTTATTATATTTAAAAACTTGGTATATTCTTGGATATAGTCAATCTCACATAAAGCAGAGAAAATCACACGATTCTCAGCATTACATCTGGAAGGACAGCTACAAGAAATCCACGTCATTATTAGAATTTTGGCAATGAAATTTAAAATATAAATGGAAAAGTTCTGAAAAAAGCATTAGTCAATAAAACTTTTGAAAGAATATTTTGAACGCCTATTTCTGTTATGCCGGAAATTACAAAAAACCCAGTTGTCCTAGAATAACATGATAAAAATATTTTGTTTGTACCTAGTGTTATAAAAAGGTAAAGAGTAATTTCCTACTACAACGTTCTAGCGAAATATTTTGACTTCTAACAGTAATATACCAGCTGCAGTGTAAACTATAGAGGCATGCATATTATTAAGCGATTGATTCCTAACAAGTACCAATTAAGCTTTCATAATGGATTACGAGTAGATGTTATGAACCGAAAACTAAACATGTTGTATAATAATATTAAAGTTTAGAAGCAGGAGGAATTTGCGTTGAAAGTGGAAGTACTTACCTCTTTCCTAGAGCGTCGTATTGACAAACGCAATTGAAATCGGTAAATAGAGCTGTCATCAAACAAAAGACGATTTTCAAAGGAAAATCAAATCTTACACTTTGCGGATGAAATTTTAATTTATATATTTTGAAAGAATAAATCACCGAATAATTCTATATTAGACTAGTATAATAGATCCAATATCGCTAGCAGCAAATTCCGAGAAGATCTCAATTCTAAATAAACTCGAAGCTGTGTGTATACAAAATAAAACAAAAGATTCTTACTCTAAAGATAACATTATTTCATATATACTGAATTGTTCTAAATTATAAAGCATGGTTATCAGTGTAGCACAGCTTCCTCTCCCATACATAATATAACTTATAATGGCTTTGGTTTTCTCGTGGTACTGCAAAATGTATGGGAGCATACGAGAGCAAACATTCTTTTCTGTTGGAATGGGAATGTTCATCAAATTGAAAATATAAGAACCTCCATATAAGTACAAAAGATTATTTACGTAGAAGTCAACACCGCAGCATAGAGGGAAAGAATGAATTATGGAAAGAGAATTACTTTATAAATATTTCCTGTTTGCCACTTAAGAGGACATTGGCGACCACTTTCCTAAACCTTTAGTCTATAAATATATAATGTTAATGCTAAATGGGAACCCCAAGCAATGTTGCTGAAGAACTTGGAAAAATTACCAAGATTCATGCTATGTATTGATTTTTGTTATCAAATTTGCGTTCAATTTCATTTGATTAAATGTATGAAGTATTCGGCTGAAGAGGGATTCTTTATAGCAGATTGAGCTATAACATTTACGGATGAGTTTCTGCAAGATAAGGTAGGATAACTCCTAGTTCAAGAACGATACTCTGTTTGAAAAACCATCTTATGGAGACAGTTCCGAAAGTATCACCACTTCAATTTTGCTTATAGGAATATTTCAAAATTTTTTGGCATAACTAAGACGAAAATTGGCAGATAAACTAAAAGTTTTACATAAGATTTAATTTTATTGTTTAATTTTGACAGAGGCGTATTTGAGGGAAGGGACATGGGGCAATGTTCCCCTTTCAAGCTTTCAACATTGATTTTTCTTGGATGAAGAGTACATTTATTCATGAAACAGTTAAAAAATTAAGAACTAGAGTGGTAAGATGCACTTTAAAACCAACTTTTGCAATATTTTGAGTTTTTTGGAGGGATCTGCCACGTGAGTTAACACTAAATTTGATCAAAATTGAAATGTCCCCCAACAGAAATTACTGGATGCGCTCTTGTATTTTACATTCAACACATATTAAAGAACCAAATATTGAGCTCCTAAAACAATGTCATAGAATAAAGGATATGTACCTAATCAAGAAATCATTTGAAATAAAAATTCACTAAGGAATTTTAAGCACGCTCCCTTGGTAAGTATTGATTTCGAACGTGCTTCTTCGGCGCAAAATCAAATTTTGTCCCCGCAAAGGAAAGACTTGAAATATCATTTATTTGTAACGTGGAATAACCCCGATAGAATGAATCTCTAGCTTTGAGACGCTATTGTAAGACATAAACAACTGATGTTTTAGACGTTCTAAAGGACGTATTTCCATAATATTAGAGAAGTTCGAATCTCATCCTGGCGATTATAAGTGTATCGTGCTTTTAAAAGACATTATCAGTGTGTTTGAAAACAAACAGCGCGTCGATTATAAATAATTTGATTGGATAACCTTTGAATCGAATGTTCCTTCGCTACCCCATTCTTATTTAACGACTTGTGGGATTTTGTAAATGCGTCATTATATTCCGTCGATTGCCGCAATTATATATTAAATGTTTAGAAATTGCATCTCAAATAAAAATAATAGAAGGAAATAATTTTCAGCAATTTTACAGATTTCAAAGACACACTGCCAAACAAAACAACGCCAAAAAGCACAAGGTTTATTGATCTCCTGCAAAGTTTATTATAGTCCCAATAATTATGCAAAGAAAACGATTTGAGATATACTATTTTGCTAAATTTCTTACAAAATAGTAGTTACTTTTCAAAATAAATTGCTTCTTTATGCTCTAATCTGGTAATATCAGCATCGAACAATTCAAAATACCTAGTTTACCTACGTTTTTATAGTATATACAGGGTGTCCAACAAGTCACTGTGCAATAAAATGACAGAGAAATTTACTTAGCTAAGCGTGAAAATCGATGCTGGAAATGTCTGCTGTCGATTTTCAAAAATGCTTTCAAGCGTTTTTGCATGTTCGAGAAGATTATCCTCAAAGTTTAAGAAGCAGAAGAAATATCTATATTCAGAAATTGTTTGAACAATAAATAATACTGATAACAATTCTGAAAGCGTCAAGAAAAGAAATCCAAACAAAATAAAACAAAACAAGAAATATTTACAAATAATAATAATTAACTTGGGTTAGGGCTATGGCGTGGTTAGTTTCTATTAATAGAGTAATCAGGATTGTAAAATGTAGAACCTCGTCATTTCAATCTTTTTATATTAAAGGTGTAATCTTAAAGTTGTTTAAAATATTTATTTGTTTGATGTATTTGGTAATTCATTCCATATATTTATAGCTGTGTTTAGAAAAGAGTTTTTCATTATTCGCTTCTTATACCTGATTGGTTCAATTAAATGCGTTCTTTTGTTTTGCTTATTATTTTTTAGGAAAGAAAGTCATTTTTGCTATATGCGAAAGTATTATTAATTATTTTGAAGAAAATCGTTGAAACATTTATATAGATACAACATTGTGGATGTTGAGATTTTTGTGTAATCATTATTTTTGTTAAAGCTTTGATTATTAACTGCTACTTTGATAGGCCAATTTAGCTGAGAAGTAAATTTGTTGAATGCTAATGGTAATCGGCGCTTGAATAACTTAAGCGGTGTCTGAATTCATGAAGAAAACCTTCAGAGCACTGAATAAAAAAAACTCAGCCAAGGTCAAGTCAAATGATTACTAAAGCGGGTATTTTATAAATCTTTAAAAATTCGCATTTTGACCACGAGAATTGACCAAAGGCTAAGACATTTGTTCAGTGCTAGCAACAAATCAGAATACATCAAATTTAGTCAATGTGGACAGCAATGCATAAAGATACAAGGGTTTTCAACTAAGTTTCGAATGAATTTTTGAATTCCTCATTTCTTACCAGAGAGTAGTTGTCTGTAACTCGTCATTTAAGGACTGTCTTAACTACACGATTTAAGCGTGTAGTTAAGACGGAGCTCCAACTTTTCCACCCAACTTTGTCAGGAATTTGTAGAATGCAAGACAGGACTTAATTGTTGAGGATAATGTTTCTATTTTTAGCTATCATTCAGAAAACAGTATTGAAAAATCATTAAAGAACTAAATCTAAGCAAGTAGCTTCTTTAATTCAAACAATCACTATATAATGCATGTTTTTCGGATTCAAATAACAATTCCTAATAACAAATTCCTTATGGTGAGATGATCAGGAGGTCCAAAGCACACGGGAGCAACAACTACTATCCATTGCTTCCATTCATACACAAACCAAACCAATTGAAGGGTGGTGTGCACCGCGAAATCAGAAGTCGCGGTTTCGAAGGACATCTTTACTAGTTCGCAAGTTCAAGAAAACATAAAAAATTTCTATACAGTTTCAAGCATATAAGAAAACAATGCATTTTTATTCAAACAACAGAAAAACAAATTACACAAGGGGCTATATAAAAATTATTTCAGCTACAAATTTAAATATTAGTTTATTAACAACAGGTAATACTTCCAGAAATTATCAAAGGTTGAACTAAAACTGCAGACATTATTCCGAATACACCTACAATAACAGGAGCGTATGCAAAATTTTCTGATGGGGCATTTCAATTTCAATTAAGTTGTTGTCAAATTAAGAGATCATTAAAATTTACTGTCAAAATGATCTTTAAAATGCCTTTCACAAGTTTAGCTTTTGATTTATGTATTTTTATCAAATTCTTTACTTTGAACCTGAAAGCATCAATGTTGAACACCTGAAAGGGGGCATTGCCCCATTACCCTAATACGCTATTTTACAATAATACAGATGCCATTCTTCTAATTTCATTTTTACTCTAATATTTTTTTGAGTTTAAACAAAACTAAGAAACACTTATTACTGAACAGAATAATATTAGCAAATCATTCTAAAACTTTGTTCTTCAATTAAACCTCGAGTTTGAGAATTTTTTTTGTAGATCAAAAGATCATTTAGATCTTTGCTGCTTGCCATTGCAATTTATAGCCTAACACATTTCGAACGGTCAAATTGGGCCAGAAAAAACAAATCCGTTTCCATCAAAATTCTATAGGGGAAAATAAATTGGAGTAAACAAACAGCACGTATTAATATTCAATTTATATTTTGTTGTAGCTGTTTCTGCTACCACGTGTCGTTTAATCTTTGCACTGGTAATCACATAGAAGACAGTTGTTGCAAAATGTATATATTTTCAAAGAGGCAAAGTGACACAACTGCATTGTTTTGAAAATTAATACAAACAACTAACTAAATAAAGTCCGAAACTAAGATAGAAAACCCTTCCACATTAGTATATGAAATGCAACTGTGGAGCACAATACATTCGAAAAGACATCAGGACATTCACAGACAAGAATTAAAGAACACAAAAATCAGTCAACCATCTCCAATCACCTAAAAAAACTATGGTATAAAATTTAGTTATAAAGTCTTATCCAGGACAATTGTTAATTTCAAATAAGCATTATGGAATCCATCCATTTAGAATGAAAGGAACCAAGCTTAAACATAAAAGAATATAAATATAAACTAAATCTACCAACGTTATTGTAAAAAATGAATATATTGTGAATTTTATAGCGGGAATTTTTTACAATGGCAGTGATATGTCGAAACCTGTCAAATAAATGAAACGTTTCTTTTTTAAATTGATACAGAAAGAGCAATTTTGAATTAACTACATAATTAAAACTTAAAATAACACATATTCAATGTAGAATGCAGCAAATGGAGTAAATAAAAAATAATTGGTGGAGCACTTCAGCTTTATAATGCAGTCAAAATTTAGGAAAACTAGTCCCTTTCAAGAAGACAATCACTGCAGTTTGTAATCATGGCCGAACGCCGGTTTTTGCTAAATGACTGCATTGAAGGAGAATGACAATAATTTGTTCTACAGGCGTTGCTGCAGATTCCACAAAAAAGCGATTTATTAGGAACATTGAAACTTAAATTGAAATAACAAAAATGGAAAATGGGACATGTTCTTTTTATTTGACTATGTGCTACGCATATGTAGCTTGTCATTTTGAAAAAATTGCGAAATTGTATGTGGGGGACTAAATTTGCATCCCCTAACCCACTTTTCTCAAGATCAGTGCACACCTGCTTAAAACCAATAATCAGTGAATGTATATCCGCTGCCTAATATGCGTGAAATGAAATTTTTAGCACCTTCGGGGTTTTTGATACGTACGCGCCGACGTTATTCTATTTGAATTTCTTCAGATAGATGGAGATACACCATTTTGTACTGTACTTCAGACGCAGAAATAATTGAATACTGCATGTCACTGACCTACTGGGACTTAAAATAATGAATCAATCAACCAATATTTTTTCCAAAAATGTTTTCCTGAGTTAGACTAATCTTAGCATTCTCAATGTGTGAATGTGTCTATATATATACATGTATGTAATTTCAATAAAGTGTGTTCGTATAATTTAAACTTGAAAATATGGAATGGACATTGGCTGGAATGAAATATTCATGCACTTCCAAGCCAATCCAGTGATGTGCTAGAGATATTTCACGGAATAATTTATTTATAACAACAGCGCTTTGGTATTTCAAATGCGTGAGTATCCGTATTAAATTTTGCAAAACTTCAAAAAATTTACATTATCATAATTACGCATAATGAATAGGTGTCCACTCAAATTTTTACATTCAATGTTTTTCAAGTCAAAATAAAGATGTAGTACTATTGCAATCAACAATTTTTAATAATTCTATATAAATAGATTCCATGATGCTTAGTTCAAATTTATCAATTGCCGTGGATAATACTTTATATGTAAATTTCAAATCACAGCTCTCTAGGTGATCAGAGATGGTCGATTGATCTTTGTGTTCTCAATTCTTGACTGTAAATTTCTTGATGTCTTTCCAATGTAAATATCTTACTAATCTGATAATCTGATTAGCTAGAAAACGTTCAATTATCTTACATAAATAAAGAAATTTGAATATATAAAATGTTCATTATCAAATATTACTCGAATGGTCACAATTAATATTGTTAAGCGGTAAGATTTATTTTTTGCTTAATTAACAATCATATGCATTATTCCGAAATTCTAAAAGCTAGTCCTCTTATAGAGGATGGACGAATAAACGCGCTATTTAGAGATTTTTCTAATCTTCAATGACTTTATTAATGAACTAAAATTAAAACTTGAATATGAAGATATTGTTTGTGGCATAAAGTCGAAATTCATTAAATGCTTGAAAAATCAATGTGAAAATGTAAAATTGAGTAATACTATTACTCCTACAATCAAAGAATTTCAACATTCGAAGATATTTAAGCCAAAATTAGTCATTTCAAGGAATAATTTAAAAAATAATGTTGGTAGTTTAAATGAAAAAGAATGCAAAAGAATTGTTCAAAATGTTGAGAAGTCAATTAAAAATTTGGGAACGAAAGGGCCAAGTGTAGAACAATTGAAATTAATGACAAAAATGATATTATCTTACTTTGTAAATCTGATGAAGATGCAAATATTACAGAAAGAGCACTTGGTAAATTGAGGAACATAAA
>CABFPE010000318.1:409459-424073 GCA_900660155.1 Hofstenia miamia
TCTTGTTTATTAACGAACTTAAATAATAAGGCAAAATCGAAATTAGAGAAATGATTTAAATGGGGAATAAACATAATTAGCAACAAAAATAAAAAAGAAATAATGTGTAAATATCATCTAAGATCATTAGAAGCTCTTCAAAATATTAGATGTTTATCGATATTTTGGAAAAGAAAATCGAACATTTCTAATCATTTAAATCAAAGAACAATTACATTTGGTAAAACTAAGTATAATAGAAAAGTAATAAAGAACGGATTCCTAAACTATTCAATATCACTATGGAAAAAATTGGATTACAGTACAAAAAATGAAAAAAATTATACAATATTTAAGAAGTTGAAAAACATGATTACACAAGAAAATATCAATTATCTGACTAATTATAGAATAAGATGTGCAACTCAAGAACAATAAGTAAAAATATTTATTAAGTTATATGTAACCAAGAAACAAACATTTACTGACATAACTAAGCTCATATGAAGAAAGTTGCATTATTTATGTTCTTAATAAGTTTGTAAACTTAATACATGTATATTTACGTGAGAACTTAAATATATGTTGTTGTTAATTAAACAATGTCAAGGTTCATTGTCTTATCAAATAAGACTCGTCCATTATATGTGTGTAGATGTCAGTTGCTTGCTAATCGTTTGCATGAGCGCTGACATACAACTGGTTGTATTTTACACTCAGTGTTTAGTATTCTCCTATAATTTCGGTTGCTTGAATCAATGTCTTATTCTTTCATTTTCGGCCTATATAAAAGAGTTCTATTTGTGTGATTCTTATGTGACAACTCACATTTCTGTCAAATGTCTCAGGCATAGCAAAGCCGAGACATAGCGCTGGCCTATTCTGTTTTTTTGGTAATTTGTGCCTTGTGCTTGGAGCGCAACTATAAAATAAGTTCATTAACTAGGTGCAATTGTATTCAATATTCTAAGATATAGCAAAATGAACTTTATTATAGTTAACGTAACTCAGTTTCACAACTATAAATATGCATTTAGTTTTGTAATACTGATCAGAGCATCAATAATATCTTTTACTTGAAGAATGTTTCGAATTATTAATGTGAATTTCAAAAAACTATTCAAACTTTGGGTTCTTTCTCTCAAAATCGAGTGGAAAACAACAGACGCAAATCGTTATTGTAAATTGTATGGGCGTGCCTTTTAACTATATTTAGAATAGATCATTCAAGGCATGAAATGGAACCTTTCTGCCAGGCATATAAAGTTTTATAACAAATTTAAATGTATCTATATGTCCTAAAATATTCATAATTACAAAATTAGATAAAACAGTAAATTATTGTTATGAACATATTTCACAAACAACATTCAAGAACTAGAATGATTAAAGCAGATGTCCACAAATAAATTATTCAAAAAAAATTCATGCTTCTGGGATTCACAATGTGAAATTTATAAAAATCTCTTTCTATGTAATTTCACAGTTAACAGCATTTTCATTTATACAGTAATAAAATAAATCAATTTCTCCTTTCGACATTTGTAAAATGTTCAATATAAACCAAACGACACAATAGAACGAAATTCAGTCCCAACACGAATACTTCCACAATCAGCGATTGCCGACAATTCCCCTGCACAATACTTCTTATTGCCAATGAGTGAATGAAGGTAGAAATTATATGCAAGACCAAATTAATCTAAACACAATAACCAAGTTTGATGGTTGAGCATCAAAACTAAAGGAAATATTAATAGCAAAAATTAAAATTCGAAGAAAACAGAGTTCTGAAGTTCAAGCTACACCTTTCATTATTTATAATAATAATTTTAAACAACAATGACCTCACAGCATTAGTAATACATTACATGTGCCTTTAAAAATGTACATAAAGATACAAACTGCATTGCAATCAGAGTTGTTAAATAGATCGTATTTTCGGGTTTAGCCAATCCAATTTGAAAATGATGAGCTTAAAACAATAAATAAACGCATTTCAGGAATTTTTTAAATATTTTTTTTGATAGTTTTGGGTAAAATTTTAATATATTAAAAAGTTCAGGACTGGCCCGGCCGATTTACAACAGTCATTGTAATTGACAATAGTTCTAAAATGGGTTTAAATTTTTGTAAAAATGCAATATTGAGCACCGAACACATTATTCTGTTTAATCAGTGAGATTTGTGTTTACTCCACTCGAAAGAATATGATGCCAAAATTTATTTTTGCATTTAAAATTTGAAATTAATTTATCAATATATTTGGATGTACAGTTCGTCTATAAAGTTACTATGAATTTTATTTAAGACTAGATTTATGGTGTTAAATAATTCTAACAAGACTAAAAAATTAATGTTAAAAATAAACAATAATATTATACAAGAAAAGACAAAAATTAAATACTTAGTAATAATCTTTGCCAGTAAGTTAACATTTGAAATTGAAGTCAACAAAATAATGCAGAGAATGATACAAGGAATCAAGATACTATTCAAAATTCAAAGATTCATACCAATTAATTAGAAAATTATTC
Source organism: Hofstenia miamia (assembly GCA_900660155.1). Taxonomy (NCBI): domain Eukaryota; kingdom Metazoa; phylum Xenacoelomorpha; order Acoela; family Hofsteniidae; genus Hofstenia; species Hofstenia miamia. The sequence goes on from CABFPE010000318.1 coordinate 411,976, forward strand.
TAATAAAATCATATATATTGCCTCATTACTTATATTCAGCCTGTTTATTGACTACTCTCAATAAAAGAATGAAGATCAAACTAGAAAGAATTTTCAATTGGAGTATCAACACCATCTATGAAAAAAGAAAGCAAGCTACTATCAAAGAAGATAAATACTTCTTTTCATTAGAATATTTACAAAAACTAAGATCACTAGAAGTATTTTTTCAATTGAAGGCAAAAGACAAAATACCAACTAAATTACATTTAGGAACAAATTCTTATAGAAAACTTAAATATAAGAAAAATCTGAACTCGTTTACTAATTTTTGTATTGACTTATGGAATGAATTACCACCTCAATTTAATGAAGAACAATTAATTAAAAACTTTAAAAGAAATGTAGAAATGTATTTGAAACCAAGAAAAATCAACTATTTAAATTCCAATCAATCTATCCGATAACCAAGCTTAGTCATTGAAACAAAAAAATCTATTTTTTAAAATCTTAATAAGTGCTAATCAATTTATTTGTATAGTGATTTTATATACAGAGGATTTTAAAAATTAATATCATTATTATTACTATTACTATTATTATTGCTTCTCACAGCTTCATGCTGGTATCCCTCTCGGCTTGGGGAACTCACCAGTTCCCAGGGAGTCTGAGAGCTTTCCTCAGGACTCTTGCTGTACCTAACAATGCAGCCTTCTGTGCTACTCTCCTCCCCACTTTGGTAAACCCAATTCCTCCAGGTATTTCTTATGCTTCTTACTTACTGCTCCTAGTGCTCCTACTACGACCGGGACTACTTTAACTTTCTTTAACTTCCACAGACTTTCTATTTCCTCTGCCAACTCCATGTACTCGTCTATCTTCTCTTTCTCCTTGCTTTCTACGTTTCTGTCCTTTGGTACTGCAATGTCTATCATTGTTCCCAATCTTTTCTCTTTGTCTACCACTACTATCTCTGGCCTCTGTGCTTCTATCACCTTGCTTGTATGTATGTTGAAGTCCCACAGTATCTTAACCTTCTCATTTTCTATGACGCTCTGTGGCTTGTGCTCATACCACTTGTCTCCTGCTTCTAACCCATGCTGCATGCATTCTTCTCACCTTGTCTTGCCTGAACTTACACTCATTCTGTGCCAACTTCTCAACCCTGCTATCAGATGATCTACAGTCTCTGCCTCTTTCTTACATAGCCTACACTTATCACTTACTTCTACTCTTCTGTCTATATGCTTCATAACTAAAATAATGAAATGGTGATATTGATTTTGTTAATTAATATTTTGATTTAAATTGGATTTAAATCAGCCAACCCTGTCGTAAATGCAGTGCAATAATCCAATTGAAATGGCTTTCTATGGCAATTATATATATGCAAGATTAGTAAAAACGAATGCAATTCAAGTACATAAATCATTAAAAAAAATCGGAACCTATAAAAATACCAAAATAAAATTAAACGTACTTGGAATTGACCATTTTTTAGAATATCATAATGAAAATTTGGAAGTAATCCGCAAAATCGATTCGTGTAGACAAAACAACATTTCAAAGAATTAACCATGATNCTTATGCTTCTTACTTACTGCTCCTAGTGCTCCTACTACGACCGGGACTACTTTAACTTTCTTTAACTTCCACAGACTTTCTATTTCCTCTGCCAACTCCATGTACTCGTCTATCTTCTCTTTCTCCTTGCTTTCTACGTTTCTGTCCTTTGGTACTGCAATGTCTATCATTGTTCCCAATCTTTTCTCTTTGTCTACCACTACTATCTCTGGCCTCTGTGCTTCTATCACCTTGCTTGTATGTATGTTGAAGTCCCACAGTATCTTAACCTTCTCATTTTCTATGACGCTCTGTGGCTTGTGCTCATACCACTTGTCTCCTGCTTCTAACCCATGCTGCATGCATTCTTCTCACCTTGTCTTGCCTGAACTTACACTCATTCTGTGCCAACTTCTCAACCCTGCTATCAGATGATCTACAGTCTCTGCCTCTTTCTTACATAGCCTACACTTATCACTTACTTCTACTCTTCTGTCTATATGCTTCATAACTAAAATAATGAAATGGTGATATTGATTTTGTTAATTAATATTTTGATTTAAATTGGATTTAAATCAGCCAACCCTGTCGTAAATGCAGTGCAATAATCCAATTGAAATGGCTTTCTATGGCAATTATATATATGCAAGATTAGTAAAAACGAATGCAATTCAAGTACATAAATCATTAAAAAAAATCGGAACCTATAAAAATAGCAAAATAAAATTAAACGTACTTGGAATTGACCATTTTTTAGAATATCATAATGAAAATTTGGAAGTAATCCGCAAAATCGATTCGTGTAGACAAAACAACATTTCAAAGAATTAACCATGATGTTTACTAAGTTGGTTCCACTCGGAACGTACCGCAATAGAAGACCATACATTAAAATTTCCTAAACAATTTAAGTAATTATTAAAAAAAAAGATATAAAAATATTGAGACAATAACTTTAATTCAAATACAATACACAAGCAAAAAACCACCAACAAAGTCTAAAACTGTGTTGTAATATCCAATCGAAGAAGAAGTAAAAAATCAGCTTCTACTCTTTTTTAACAATAAACCCTCAATGTTGTACAAAAACAGGATGACGATGAAAAATGGTAGTTAAATTCAATTGACATTATGTAGATAATTGTTAATTCTTTAAAGAATAGTTTAAAAAATATAACATTTTGTTAATTTGTCTAAAACCTATGTGACAACCGAATGCTTAATCGTTACTCAGCAAAAATGGAATTTATCGCTTTGGAATTCATATTTATGCTCTAGATATTAAGGAGGAATGCAAAACTGTTTTCACATTGCAAAAACCTTTTTCTCTTAATTATAGGTAAGCATATTATGAAATACAATTCTTCTATACCAAATTTTGTAAAAAAAATGCTTGTTTTAAATTTATGCATTAAAATAATATGCAAAAAAACTTAAAAAATTACCTAATAATTCGCAAATATTGCAAAGCTGCCTGCCATATTTTTAGTAAACTAACATTTATTATATCAATTTCTTCAATGGAAACCATCTATATTTGTTTTATTCATAGCACACTTAAAAGTAAAAATTTCAAAAACATTTAAACTAGAAAAAATATTCTAACCAATAAAAGAAAATTTTTCTATCCTTTATTCGCTATCTCACCTTCATTTCAAAAACTTGACTATCTGCTTTGCCATAACCACGTGTGTATGCTTGAAAGAATGACTTCTTAATTCTTTTCATTAGTGTTATTATAAAACACTTAGAGTATGTTCTGGTTTCTTCTCTCAAACAAATAAATATATGTTCAAAATGAGGCATTTAATAGATGAGGTTACCTCTCGGGATAGAAATTGAAAAGCTAAACATTAAATTGTAACTTGATTCTTTTAACCCTAACTTAAAATCTGAAAATATCACAAGATAGAGAATTGTCTCCGCTTACTTTTTCGACCACATAATGAGATTGCGTGGTTATCAATCGGATGCTTTCTTTAGTGGTTGGTAGGTTTCTTAAGAAAACAATTACAGATTTTAAAATCCATAGGCAATTTAAGGATAAACAAAGCGAACATGAAGACGAATGCAAAATTTTTGAATTCAATATTGAAAATTTACCACGAAATGAATGAACAAGCGAGTAGTAGTTAACTGATGCAATCTTCCTCTTAAAATAATGAACAACACATCGCCAATTTGCACAACTTTATTCAGAAAGAACCAAGAGAAAATCCACATCTCCCAATAATGCACAGATGTAAGGTCTTTTTGCAGAACAGGAATGCAGGTAAATCCTTCATGAACACCACGAATTAGAATACATGCAGAAGATGATACAAAAAGCAATAGATTATTGATTACCTAAAAGTAGTAATTAATGAAAATCTCACAGCAATAGTGTAGGTAAAATATTTAATTATCATACACTTCCAAATGAAGAGTGTAGTTTTTACAATGAATATTCATTTCAGGAGTTGATATTTCTTGTGAGTACCAATTTTTGTCAGATCGAATCCAAAAACTTTACCCCACTAATTTAAAACGAAATCAGTGAAATTCTGAATATAATATGGTAAAAATACACCAGGCTAGAAAATTTTCAATTACAATGTCTTAGAATTTGAGATATTCGAGAAATGCAAATTAGCTTTAAAATGCAATTTCTGAAACTAGTTTAAACTGAAATTGCAAAAATGTAATCATTATCTAAAGTGTCAATGATTGAGCAATTTCAGTAAATCAAATTTAGCAAAAGTCCCTCAAAGTTCTAAAGTACCCAAATAAACAAAAAAGTGATGAAATCAAGCATATTTGATACTTCTGTGAACATTGAAAGAAGAAACCTGAATGACATTGAAAACAATGAGCAAGCACTTTAAATCTGCGGAATACCACTTTGTAAACGTCTTTCCATAGAAGCAAATACAAACATAAAAGAAAACACAAGCCAAAATGTAGCGAGTAGTGACATCGTAACCGCTTGTGAGTGGATGTGGGTATGTAAAAAACTCGTGGTATTCCCAAATAACCAATTTTGTCAGAACACCATAATCTTTCATTACTAATGTTCTTTGATAAAATGTGAACAAGAAATACACAACTAGAACTCCATCCTGGACTCTATCAAAATACTAAGGCCATATGGTATGAATCAGCACGTACATCTTTAAACAATTTGAATGCATGCTATTATAAAATTCCATTGAAACAGTCAATTAAGAGGTGTAAATAGTCAAATTTATTCACAGTAGTTTTACGAAAAACGGTCTAACAATTTGCGAAAAACAGAATTGTATTTTATAGATGAGAACACCAATATCTATTCTGCTGTCATCTGGCTAAAGATAGTAAGCGAACACATTTTTCAAAATTGAGATTTTAGTAAATAAATGTTGTATGATTAAGTATAATTCTTATGCTAAATTTATTTTGTACTCATTGACCTCTAAAGCTGCTAATCTCTTTGTGGCAGAACACAGCATCGGGAGTTTGCATTTGAAATCATCACGCAAAACATTGTACTTTACTTTTTACTTTGTGAAATTACTGTTTTGTCAGATTACAAAAGTATAGTTCTGTATTACTTTTTGTAGCAATTTCGTCCCTAAACATGATATTTAGTAAAGTACTAAATAGCATCTGAACCTGGGGATATCTTCTTGAATCTGTATATTTATGACTTGATACACTTTTCAAAATAGCGTCCTATTGCAACAAAAAAGCAGCTAATAGAAACGGTTCGGTTGCGAAGCGCCATAAATAAATAAGATTTTTTGTGCAATTTTTCCAATTAATTTTTACCTGGAGAAGGGCCGATGCAATTACATCGTTATTAACCATTTTTATTTTTATAGGTTTGTAATGAGCAACAACATCAATGAAATAAATTTTTTACTGCCTAACAACTATTATGAACAAAATCAAGTAAAACGTTACATCCCTGATATGGTTGAAACACATTAACTACACTCTTTTAAAAAGCGTTAAATACATTTTATTCTCAATATGCGAGACAATTTATAAACATCATTATACGATTTTTAATTAAAACATACTGCGAGTAAAAAATAATTAGACAGAATTTTAAGGCATTATAACTTTTTAAGACCTTATCGAAATGCTATGAAACTTCAAAGATTTGTTGCTATGACAATTCTGGACGCAAAGCGGATGTCAAAAACCGAATAATTCCATCCAAATATCAGTTTGATATTCATTGTACATAATGGCAAACAGACGTCAAGTTTATTCTAAAAGTGAAGCCAGTTTTCTAATTCAACTCTTATCAATATTTCATTTAATTTATTACAGCAAACCTATACTGCAAAATATAAAAGTTTAAAAATGCAACTCAGCAGAAAGACGGCCACCCAGCGTGCGATCTAACAAAATTTTTGGAGGTCATCTCAAATATCTATGCAAACTAGTCCAACATTCAAATAAGAGTTTGGCGAAATGTCTTGCTCAGATACTGGAACGTCGTCCAAACTATCTAAAGAGCCCCAAAGAAATCTGGGTACAAAAAAGAAATTCTAAAAAGACGCAAAACAGTTGCTGGAGTAACATATTCGTAGCTGACGCTGGTAACTTCATCGTGATACTCTGTTGAACTGTAGTCAAAATAATAAAATTCATTCTCAGTTATGGTCTTAGGCGCCTTAAGTTCATATGAATTTTACCTGGCGATAATTTCAGGTAAAGTCGACAGCAGAATGTACTGCAATATCAACAGTAACTTCATTCCATATGCAAATGCTTTTTTCCTAATGGTTGGGTGATCCAGCAGGGTGGAGTAACGCCTCACACTTCGAGAAATTGCAAATTCGGTTATTACGTAATGACCTGCGAACTCTATATGCAATGAAAATATTACATTTAGTAGTTTATTATTATGTTACTTGGACCCTTTCGCGCACCTGTAAAAAGCTGCTCGGAAGATGCCCTAACGATTTCTAAATAAAGATGAGCTGCCAGGATTTAAAACAGCCGATAAAATTATTTCTATTACTAAAGAAATATCCGTTTCTCTCTCTTGATGGACATTTGAAACCGAAGAGAACTCTGTGCGACTATATCAGATAAATAGAGATTACAATAGTTAAGGAAACTAATTCTTTATGATGATTTTAAAGTCAGCTTATATATAAATGGATTTTCTGTCCCTTGCCTCTATGGTTACGATTAGTTTATGATTACAAAGTCATGAACTGAATTATTTAATTACCCAGAAACAAAGCTCAACGAATATCAGTTGAAACTTAGTTCTATATTTGTAGACGATATTCAACAGTCATGTAATTTGAATAAGCAGATATTCCATAACAGTTATTAGAGTTTGTTTGCTTCTTGGGTTAGTTTCAATGGACGCATATAACTTTGTTGCAAACCAGGATATTTGGGAAAAATCAGTCAAGGTAAAATCAATAACCTAATTTTTTTAATATCATTGCTAAATATTCTAATGATTTACAGTATGAGTGATGAAATGTTTTGGCCAAGCAAGTGAACTATATCCGTACAGAGATGTCTGGCATAAATGGAAGTGTATATTGTTTTATGATAAACGTGATCGTGGATAAAAATACATTTATAAAATCTTTAAATTTGGTTAAGGCAAGCAGTTTAAGCTTCTTCAGAACAATTGAGTATGTTTTTTGTACACTTGCTAACTTAGGTTTAAAGATAGTTGATTTGGTTTGTGACAATAGTACTATAAACATGGAGATAGTCAATTCTCATTTAAGATTATTATTGACAGAAATCCTATTTTTCTTATGTTCGATTCAATATATCTCATTAAAAATATATGGTCCAACTGACATCGTTTCCAAGCGTTTATTCTTCCCAATTGACTGTATTAAATTCAACATTGAAAGTAATTATAAGGCAATCTGGGCATCTTTGAATAAGCTTTTTAATAATGATGGGGCCTAATCTGTCGTGGAGCTCTTGAATTCACTTAATAAACCAAATGTAAAACTTGTTTATACATGCAGTCTGAAAATTCTATTTGCAAAATTCTCACTACCTTTAAGGTTAAGGTACCTCTTAGAATGCGCAAATACTGAAAATAATTTATTCAATAATAAAATTAATAAAATTAGTATAATACTGCAAAATGATGTGCCTAAAAATTTTTATGAGATACAATTACAATTAACACCACACTGCATTTGAACATATATTTTTCCATATGGCGCGTGTAAAGCAATATACTTCCGTTCAATCCAGACGTTACAATGAATATAAAAGAAAACAAAACGAAAAACCAAGAGAAACAAGGAATATTAATCTTTCAAAAAGAGCTTTTATCATAAAAACAGGTTACAAAATTGAAGCAGAAGGAAGAAAAGTTAAATACTCTCAACTTTCACAAAATTATAAATGTGATTATAGAACCGCAAACATGTGGTGGGTAAACCAACCCATTCAAGTTTCAATACACTTGCAAAGGTCAACCATGCTATTGAACTTTGTGAAGATCTTGAATAAGGCTTTCACCAAGGTGATATAGCAAATGAATTAAATTGTTGTATTAAAACATTATATAATCATACTCATCCAAAATGCGTATGGATAATACCATCTACAAAAAAAGCCAATCACAACGATACTACTAAAAGACAAAAACACACCACAAAAACACAAAAAGGAAAAGAAAATACAAAAAAAGGCAAGTAATATTGTGCGAAAAGGCCAAAAACTATGTAAACTCAAAGAAAAAAATGTAAGTCACAAACGTGGAAAAGCCAAAGACCATATAAACTAAGAGAAAGGAAAAGGTTTCTATCATTTACATGTGCATAAATTGGGAAAAACATGTTGTAATAATAATTGAATTGTTTTCCAACTTGTGAAAAAATTCTAGTTTTACTTAATTGTGATAATTGGTAAAGTTATTTAAATTTCATGTTTGGTAGATAACAATCTTTCCGATTGGATACATTTTGATATTTGAACAATGGGAATAGAGTTATATCTGTATACTAAAAATTAATTTATAAATATACAAACATATATAATACACATTTGTACATGCATATATTGCAATGGACTTACTCCATGACTTCAAGTAGACATCTACATCTCCCTAAGCTATGAAAATCCCCTCCAAAACATGAAGAAAACTGTGCAACGGATTCCCGCTTCTACATTTTCAACAATACAAATCAGTTTCTAGTTCTGGTATTTATCGTTTCCAAAAGAAAAATTGACTAACACCCAGACTGCAGATACAAAGCATTTGGTCCACATTTTCAAACAATTCTTTACATCTATTAGTGATGGAATGGTGAAAATTTGTGGTAAAAAGGAGTCTCGTGCCGGAAGTACTTTAAAGTATTAACTGTTTCATAGAAAATTTCCTAATTTCTTAAAAAAACTTTACAATTATCATTACACTTAATGTTCAGAGAATCAAGAATTCTGAAGTAAACAAAGAGTATCTAATTAATTTTCAGTAGATAAATCACGCACGTGCAATTGAGGTGCGTTGTGGGCGATAACGAGCGTTTTGGCGTGCAACCGGTTGTGATTTTAAAATGTAAATGAAGAATAAACAATCACAAATCTTTAAAAAAACCTTTACTATATTTGACCTTGCAAATTCCTATGTTATCCGTCGTTTAGTTTAAATCACAACGGAAAGGTACTGCTAAATACTTCTGAACAAACATTATTGTTGCTGTTTTTGTTTGAATATTGCTAAAACCGCATTAGACTGAGTAACAACATAGAATCAATAATCATAGCAAGTAAATAAATATATTGTTTTGTATTTGGACAAGTAAAAATTTCAATTATAATACATTGTTGTTTATGAAATAATACATAATTTATATGAAACAAACAAAGTAAGTTTACCATCCGCCGGGAGATGTTTTCATGCTAGTACACGGTGAATCTCAAATTAGGATAGTATGCATAAGAGTTCATCGCTGAAATTTCCTCTTAATGACATGGAGGTAACCTAAAACAAATAATCACACAATAAAGGATACTTAGTAAAAAGATATTTACGTAAAATTTCTTTGAAATCAAGTTATAGAATGTAGTAGCTGAGTTGGCGACAATTAAAATTCGAGAAACCATTAAGAAAGTTTATTTCGTTTATCATAGAAATATTGAGTAAGCAAACACTCAAAACATGCTACAAAAACACAGTAAAAGACAACTAAATTTTATGACATGTACTTGTTTAACTAATAGTAAATCTCCTGGTTATCTTGTCATCATGTACTTAGTAAGCACAGGATTACAAGATAATCATCAAACAATTAATTCACTTAAAAAATACAGCATTTAACAGTATTAACCTGATGAACAATGATTAGTTTAAAGCTTAGGATTTAAGTATAGTATCATTAACATTGAAATTCATTCAATTTCAAAAAATGTTAACAAATAACTGCTTGTTCTTAGTTAGAAACACAAGTTAGCAGGATTTTAATGATTTTATAGATGTTTTTTTGACAATTTATTCAATGAAAGTAAAAAATGTTACTCATATAAAATGACAATTCTCGAAAAAATCATAAATCACAATTTTAATGAAACAGGAGAATCGCTTTGGTTAAAACAACATTATTTGTTAAGTATATAACTTAAAATTTATAAAATTACCAGTGTAATTATTAAAACAACATTCGGAATAATTCATTTATGTTCACCTTACAGATACATTTGCGAGTAATAAAAATAACTAAATCTGTAATCAAAATTTTGCTAACATAAGTTGTTTATTTAGTGTTTCTCATTTAACCAGAGGCAGGAAAATATTTAAATAAAAGGACAATACAACCAATAATATTGGAATTTGTCAAACCAAATTTAATAAAGTATTTTCAATTTCCAAATTTACAAACAATGATACTAGTCGCTTGCAAAACAACAATACAATTTTCGTAGCAGCACATTCCTAAAATAATGTCGGTATTACCTAAACTGATTACATATTGATCAGCAATACTAGAATAAACCTTTCCAGTCTTACGATTTCTAAGAGTAGAATCTATGGGTTGTGGCGACATGTAGACATAAATTCTTTGACTACCTTCGGATATTGCAACATACGAACAAGATTTCGGACACAATATAAACTTCTTTTCTCGTTTAGAAGCCTGGATAAAACCCAATGCATGAAATGTTGCAACATGAGTAAAAGGAATGTTGTCTTTAGGTGAGGAAGAATAAATTAAGCCGTCCACATTGGAATGAAGACAAAATGATGGAATATTTGAGTTAGAAGGAGTAACACATGATGAAAACAGAACCTGCTGCGAGTTCAAATAAAGTAAATTGCTTAAGGTACCACTATCTGTATTAAAACGCGTTAAAATATTTTCATTGTTTGAATTTGAAGTATCATCCAGACACTCTTTGTAGTCTAAAGGATTAGTTAAGGCATCTCCCTCTGCTGTTAAATGATCTAATTTTTGACGCCATTCATCAAGAAGCCCTTCATCATAAACAAGTTCTCCACGATCATCATTAACAAGTAGATGATTCCAAATTTTCTTTTTATCGTGTTTTAATAAGTGAATTGTAAGCTCATCCTCCATAGTACTCCATGTTGAACCTTCTAAATCAATGCGATGTTGAAAATCGTGATTAAAAATATAATCTTCATTGTCAGAGTATTTCAACTGTAAATGCTGAGACTCCAGAAGTAAATTCAAATCTTTTGAAGAAATATTTGGAGGTAACTTCATTACAACATCAATGCTATCTTGTGATTGATACCACACGTAATTTTTTGTAGACAAAGAAACATCTTGATTATTATCGCTATCAGATTTTGAAGAAAATTGCTTCTCAGAAATAATATTAAGGTGTTTACAGTCTTCTTCAAAGCTAACATAATCAGGAAATGAATAACCATCAAATTGAAGCGTAGATGCAATGGAAAATGTATTGTTTTTCTTTTCAAGAATCAAACAATTTACTTGAGTTTTAGTAATCTCTTTTTCTATAAAATGTAGAAAAGCAATGAAAATGTTGCCGCATTCTTGAGTGATTGAATGAAGGAGATGACAAGGGCTGTTTAAACAAAAATTCTCAATCACTTCCCAAGTTTCATTTTTAGAAACAACAAACAATTTGGAAACTCCATCTGAAATGCATACAATGGAAGGACTAGCGAACACCATGCTTGGGTGCAAAGCATTTTCACTATTAGTAATAGGAATTTTGAAAACACATTTATATCCAACTTGTTCATTCGAAGGTTCAGACAACATAATAATTTCGTGGTTTATATTTACATAATACACATTGCCAGTGTAGACATCTTGAAATAAGTGATTGAAGAGAACAAAGTATTTAGACACACAATAAGGTGCCACCTTAGGGGCTTTTCGTTGCAAAACTTCTGGAACAGAAACTTCATCACGGGGAATATTCTTCAAAGAAAGCTTATAAGTTTCAAAACTTGGATCCAATAAATTTGAATCAGGACGTAAAGATACAATTGACATTGCTGCAAAATATAAAGTTCATTAAATGAAATGTGGTTTATAAATAAGGAAAATTACATTCATTTGTCAATATTTAATAAATAAGTAAAATAGGAA
>CABFPE010000318.1:467877-480645 GCA_900660155.1 Hofstenia miamia
TATATATATATGCGTTAATAATTTTTTTTATATAAACGGGATCTCTCGCGCAAAATAAGTCATTCAAATCGAATACAACAGTAGCTACACTGTTGAAGCGCTACAAAATGGTATACATCATTAGACCATAGCTATAAAATTGGCAGAGTGTTGATCGATTAAATTTGTCGCTCTACAAACGATGAAAATTGATGTATTCCAAAAATTAAAATATGTTTATCTTAGAAATATTCAGCACGCATGAAATGATATATAAATGTGTCAATAACACTAAAACTCATGTAGCAATAGTACTCCAAAGATGTATTTGATAAGCATAAAAAAAACAAAAAATAGTTAAACATGGAACTGGTCAGTGTGTACATTTTGATATACATGGTCAGGCAGGTAAATTGGTACTATTTTAAATTTCACATAAACGTCTAAATATTCATCTAATGACAATGAACTTTGTTTCAGATTATCTTTAAATATATTATAAGAAATACTATAAGATATTTAGACTGTTTTTGATCAAGCATGGCTGAATTAGCTTGAAGAACGACTATATGCGAACTGAGACGCGCTGGTAACTCTCCTTCCGGCATCATAGAGCACTGTTTATCGAATCGTGGCCAAGTTTAATGCAGAGGGTACAGCTGAACGAAGTTCCCACAAACCGAAAAGGCCGCAAGCGAACCAAAACTTTTCTGGCTGGGCTAAAAAAGGTCGATAAAGGCGAATCCAACTCAATCAATGACAAAACTGGCTCAAAGCGCAATGCCAGCCGCAGAACTATCAGCAGGGCAGTTAACAATGACTTGGGAATCAAGTCTTACGTAACCTCCTCACCATTACAGTTGAGAGATGTCCAAAGCTTCTCAGTCACCTCAAGAAAAAAGGACATGTTCGGATTTTTGTTGATGAGAAAAAGTTTGTTGTGGACGAGGTAGAAAACCGCCAGAATACACGAGTCATTGCCTATGACCCATCTGACGTTCCTCCTGTGATGGAAAGCAAAACTCCTTCCGTTATGATGGTTTTTGCAGCTGTGGCAAGTGATGGCAAGGTGATGTCTTCTCATTTCATTGAAGCTGGACTTAAAATTAACACAGCGGAGTATTTGAAGATTTTGAACGATGTTTTGCTGCCCTGGATTCGTAGAAACTATGATGCAAGCAAAGTGATACTGCTTCAAGATTCTTCACCTGCGCATGGATCCAGGGCAGTCCAGTCTTACCTGAAGGAGAATTTGCTTCTGTTTGTCTTGTAGGAAATTTGGCCTAGTAGCTCTCCGGATCTGAATGTTTGCGACTATTGGCTATTCAGCACGATTGAGAGAAGGACCAATGTTAATCCTCATCCGAATGTTAACTCCCTCAAGACAGCTATATTCGTTTAGCATTTCGTAATCTCGATGGTAAAGAAGTGCGGAAGAATTGTTCACGGTTTCGCCAGAGGATTTCCAAAATTATTGATGCAAAGGATGATCACTTTGAATAGTTATTAATCATAGAGTCAATAGTCGCACGTTGCTATACATTGATTGACTATTATTCTATTTCAATTGGCTGAGGGGTTTTAATCGATTGCACATGCGATAAACAGTGAGAAGGACACTCAAAATTGAATGCACGAAACTTTATACAGAGCGGTTGAAAGCTAGGCTTGATAAGACTATTTTGAACGAGAATTCCTGTAGAGATAAGTTTATCTAATGCACTTTCCAAGAATTCCATCTTGAGTGTACTAGGAGTTGGCGGTTATATATTTTTTGGGTCGGTTCCGTTTTCGTTCAAAATTCTCAGATTCGGTTCGGTTCAGTTTTTTTTGAAGAAAATGCATAACAGAAGAAATTAATTGTGTATTAAAAGCTGGAAGCAATTATAAAATTATAACAATGGCAAATTACGCTTAAGTTTCACAATCCTTCACACTGTCACCCATTACACTAGCATTCTTCATTGTGATGATATTTCCTGATGTCAACCGAAAGCGCTCACTTGGTATTAGAAGCATTAATACAAAGAAAACGTTTTTGGGTAGTGCTTATTATGCTTTCCAAAAGTCCTAATTAATGGAATTAGTGAAGCTTGTAGATACGCAGAGAGTTCACATGCAGATTTGTTGGGTTTTGGGTAATGCAATATTCTGTTCATCAGCAAGTTTACCAAAAATAATTGACTCGTTCTGTGTCATGGTTTTTGAAACTTTGGTTGCCAATCGCTCGCTTGGAATTTCCTCAACATCCGTGGGCTTCAAATATTCCTTGTTAATTCTCGAACTTGATCTTTCAGTAATTCCTGACCGCGAGCCTTGCAAATAAGCGCGAATTTGAATCTCCGATACAGGACCATTGTGAAAACATACAGTGGTCGTGAAAGTGATAATTCAAATCGACTGTATAAATTTCACAGTTCTGCTGATTCATCATTGAACTCCTATTGAAGTTCTTTAATTGTTATCTTTATTGCTGGATAAATCATGCATATCGCTGGATACTTGTCGCCTAAGAGAATTCATGTGAGCAATTAAACGCAATGAAACGTGTACTACAATTACCCGTTTAGCACGAGAGATAGCGCTATTGTATTTATTATGGCTAATTATACGCAATAAGCACAACAACAGCTTTTACTACACAATATAGATGCTGTTATTGATACAGGAATAGAAACCGAACTAGAACCGAGCAGTTACCGATTTTCGATTTTGAACGTGTTTGGTTCGGTTTAGTTAACCGTCAACGAGAAGCCCTAGAGTGAACTAAACAATGTATTAGCATAAAATTTTAACTGTTCGACCATTTGAAAATGATGAATTCGACAAGCTTTTGTTGGAATAGAAAAAAAGTGTGAAGTAACTAAATTAGGAATGTAGTGTGGATATGGTGAATTTTGCGCATTCTCATGGAACAGTCCCGAAGCTACTTTCTGATACTATTATCAAGCAAGGTCGTTCCCATATGCTCAAACAATTCGAGATTGCATACAGCTGTTTGATAATTTATTGCAGAAATCTGAATAAGGGCATATATATGTTTCGTCTAATTTAAGAATTTAAAAAATTGAAATCATGCTACGAACTTTCACATTTATCCTATTTTCAGTTTTAGTCGTTTATTTTTTCAAGGTTATGGGCAAAAATTTAATATTTTGAAAGGAAACCATCCTGACGTCCTTTATAATAAATTGTTTGATGGTAAGCAAATCAATGTAAACTGTGCTTGTATTAGTAGGCCTATTATAAGTTAGTTGTGCTTGATAATATATTCATTTATATGTTAATTTTTTATTGTGTAATTTAATATATAAATNATTAGTGAAGCTTGTAGATACGCAGAGAGTTCACATGCAGATTTGTTGGGTTTTGGGTAATGCAATATTCTGTTCATCAGCAAGTTTACCAAAAATAATTGACTCGTTCTGTGTCATGGTTTTTGAAACTTTGGTTGCCAATCGCTCGCTTCGAATTTCCTCAACATCCGTGGGCTTCAAATATTCCTTGTTAATTCTCGAACTTGATCTTTCAGTAATTCCTGACCGCGAGCCTTGCAAATAAGCGCGAATTTGAATCTCCGATACAGGACCATTGTGAAAACATACAGTGGTCGTGAAAGTGATAATTCAAATCGACTGTATAAATTTCACAGTTCTGCTGATTCATCATTGAACTCCTATTGAAGTTCTTTAATTGTTATCTTTATTGCTGGATAAATCATGCATATCGCTGGATACTTGTCGCCTAAGAGAATTCATGTGAGCAATTAAACGCAATGAAACGTGTACTACAATTACCCGTTTAGCACGAGAGATAGCGCTATTGTATTTATTATGGCTAATTATACGCAATAAGCACAACAACAGCTTTTACTACACAATATAGATGCTGTTATTGATACAGGAATAGAAACCGAACTAGAACCGAGCAGTTACCGATTTTCGATTTTGAACGTGTTTGGTTCGGTTTAGTTAACCGTCAACGAGAAGCCCTAGAGTGAACTAAACAATGTATTAGCATAAAATTTTAACTGTTCGACCATTTGAAAATGATGAATTCGACAAGCTTTTGTTGGAATAGAAAAAAAGTGTGAAGTAACTAAATTAGGAATGTAGTGTGGATATGGTGAATTTTGCGCATTCTCATGGAACAGTCCCGAAGCTACTTNGCGCTATTGTATTTATTATGGCTAATTATACGCAATAAGCACAACAACAGCTTTAACTACACAATATAGATGCTGTTATTGATACAGGAATAGCCTGACCTTTTCTAGATAATCAATTTGTAATGTTCCAGATGAGATGTCCAAGACTTCATTTTCAAACTTGATGTTGCCTCAGCTTTTCCACTCCATTGATTCCCAGTTGGAAACATGGTAGATAAAGGAATAATGGAGTTTCGACTTCAGTAACTATTATCAAGCAAGGTCGTTCCCATATGCTCAAACAATTCGAGATTGCATACAGCTGTTTGATAATTTATTGCAGAAATCTGAATAAGGGCATATATATGTTTCGTCTAATTTAAGAATTTAAAAAATTGAAATCATGCTACGAACTTTCACATTTATCCTAATTTCAGTTTTAGTCGTTTATTTTTTCAAGGTTATGGGCAAAAATTTAATATTTTGAAAGGAAACCATCCTGACGTCCTTTATAATAAATTGTTTGATGGTAAGCAAATCAATGTAAACTGTGCTTGTATTAGTAGGCCTATTATAAGTTAGTTGTGCTTGATAATATATTCATTTATATGTTAATTTTTTATTGTGTAATTTAATATATAAATGAACAGGAACAATTGATTATAATCAGTAAATTTTTACAAGACCTTTAGATTATATTTTAGTAATGTTTGTTTGCAAACAGGAAATGGGTTGTGACAAATAAACAAAATATATAACTCAAGTAAAAAAAAGTGGCCACGTTATAAACACATTTTTGATAACAAACGAAAGACAAATAGAGGCTTATAAAATACATTTGAAAATATAATTGTCTCAGCTTGTAACCTGGTGACAAGTTATTTGACAAGTTTGCCATGCAAAGCGTGACACGCAGATAAACGTCTTGAAACTGAATCCATTAAACGGACTCTAACTTCTTGAGTTATTTGGTGTTGCGGTTTAAGGATGTAACTCTTTAATTCTTTCAAATTTGTGGGATTTTTTTCTCGACAAAACCTTCAGAATCTGTCACACGTTCTCTATGGATACTAGATCTGGCGAATTCGGTGGGCATTGCATAACTTGAATGTTAATAATTGGTAGAAAATTATTTTGTCGATTTTGCGGTATGAGGGGTTGCTCCATCTTGTTCTAAAATATCCATGAATCGGGATATAAACAGATTGCGTATGATACAAATTCCTTGAGTATTTGGCAATATTTTGCACTATTAATTAATATAGTATGAAAACTACTGATAGTCAAATTTTGAAAAATAACCACTTTTTTACATATTCTTAGAAAATTTTGGGATCATACAAAAATGTTTCTGAATTCGACATAAATATACGAATTATTTTTGAATGATAAATATTGTATTTGGAGCTTTAATATAATCCTAAAGATGACCAAATTTTGGAAACTATTTTAAGCCATTACAAAATTGAATAGTTGGTGAGTAGAATATGAGTTGCCCAATTACAATAGTTGTCTTATCAAGGAAGATTATTTACTTGAGATTTAGTCAACTGAGTAAAACCACAGTTACAAAGCTTGCTCACCGCTTATTCAGTCAAACCTAATAACCGTTCACTAAGATCAATTAGAAAAGTTATCAACCTCAACAACTGATTAAGAAAACAATTACGCTCATTGTATGATAATTGTGTTTGAATTTTATGCAATTAATATATTTGTATTAACTGCTGCAATTATACATTACGCCGGGTATTTAAAGACCAGCACACGTACTACATAAATGTCGACACATTGAAGTATTTTAAATGTAAATAAGGTTTCAAACGGAGTTGCGAGTTATCTTTTAAGTTCGCCCTAATGCATTTCCACTTTCTTTTTACATTATGCAGCAATTGTAACTTTAAGACTTTCGCCCATCATGATGTTCGCCCAATAGGGTAGTAAAGAGTGCATTGTAAATTTCATTCTAATTTCTCAAAATTCATTTTTAATTGTTCGTCTCAATAAACCAGTGCTCAAAATGATGCAAATTCGAGTGACTAAGTTTGAGTTTGAGTATTTTTTGACAAAAACTGTGAGTCTGATTGAGTGTTTGCAAATTTTTCAATAATTCCGAGTTTCTTAAGCTAGAAAATGAATATTTTAGCTTTTCAAGTACTCAACAAACCTGAGATTAAGTTTCATGTTCATCTTGAATAAATCATGCAAATATGAGATTCATTGCAATTACATTCAATTTTTATTTGATTTCTATTTAATTTCAAGTGTAAATTCTATCTTTCTTAGAAAGTTTTTGACCATTCCTAATAATTGCTGATAACTTAAGAAATATTTCTTGATCATACTGTATAGAGAAATGTTTTATTGAATGAATTCTGTACGTATAGTTTAGGTATTCTATGTAATTTTAAATGTTTAAGCAAAAAAATGCCGTGTTTGTTTAAACTTCACCCCATTAAAAACTCATATGGGGCGAAAGTTTAAGTAGGCAAAATCCTAGCGGGGCAAAACTCTCGTAGACCGTAAATATACATTTACGTTATTAATGTTTTTTTCAAAAATTCGAAGTTAGAAATTTAAAATTGCTCTTCAACTTTTCAATATAAATGGAAATAATTGATATGTTGATTGTATAATCCACTTATCTTAGTGGACAAAATCTAATTTCATTGTTAACATAACGGATCTCTTAAAAAGCAAGTTAATTGTCCAGTTCCACTTGAACCCCAAAATAAGCAGGTGTTCTGCTAATTTGACCAGTTCGTCACCACATTTAGTGACATGTAAATAAGTGTGAGTTTTGTAAATATATTTGAAGCTAGAATTATTTTCGGAATTTTGATTTTATTTTCAGTCTAATAGACACTCAAAACGTGGTTTTCACTTTGCAGAATGATTTTTTTATGATGCCAATACTTGTTTTGTTCTGAGTCTTTACTGATATCAAACAGATTTCATTTTTAGCATCAATTAATTCGCGGGGCTACTTTTTTACGATATTCGGTGAGACCATCAATTTCATTATTTGATGTTTTCCAACATGTTTGTTTGATCTAGCGAATATTTTTCTTTTTAAATTTTAACCACATTGTTTGCTTTTTGTAAATTTTTCTTAATAGCGTGTAAATTTTCCAAAAAAAATTCAAATACATGTCGAAATAATTTTGTCAAGTGAACACATTTAAATCAATTGTTTATTTTCATAAATTTAGTCTATTAATGTTATTCCACGCATCTGTTAATTCGCCTCATTCGCTTTGGCATGTCCCGTTACATTATTATTTTATACAAGTAATATTTATTACTAAACGCTTTTTAGATTTTATTGGTTCTTCTCTTACCCTCTTCTCTTACTAAACTTTTTGTTGGTGGTGCAGTTTTGTTTTATTTTGTTTCAGTTGGGATTATTTTTTATCTACACACATTGGAATAATGTACTGTCGTTGTGCCTAATGTTGTTTGCTAATTATTACATTTTGTTCAAGTTACTTAGAGACCGTGCAATTCTTGTGAAAGTTTATGCTGATTAATTTGTGTGTGCCCTTTGTTTTATTTGTACCTTTTTTAATTCAGATTGAAATGGTCTTCCTTTCTATAAGCGTACATGAAGAAAATATATTTATAATTTTTTCACAAATTGGCTTTCATAGATGCTTAATTTATGATATCAGCACTCAAACCCATTTAAAGTGTCATCAATCAATGCTGATATACACTGCAAAAAAAATTTTATTCTCATTTGATATCAAATTTACCAGGAAGTGAACATAGGAAATCGTTGACTGTCCAAATTATATTAATCAAAAATGCAATCCAGACATTGACTAGTATTTGTTTTTGAATTTAAAAATCTAACTATGCGACAAATATAAAATTTATAAAAACGTCTCTGGTTTTCTTTTGAATTCTGTCAAATTCATATGCCTATGCTTCCTAAAAATCCTTTAGAATACAATACAAACTATTTTGGAAATACTATCCGGAACACCAATGTATGTATAAACATCAGTAAGTTTTACAATTCTGGTATATACAGTTCTTGTATATCTCATGTAAAATCTTTCCGTGAAAATCACAAATGAATTCCAAGTTCATACATTTGAAGAATGGCGTGTTCTTTATGAGAGGTCAATTTCAATTCTGAGCTCCAATTTTGCAAGATCTAAAGTTTGCAGTATACATTTTTTCTCGGCGTGGCAGGTTTTTAGATTGAGTTTAACCTAAGATTTGGAAAGAATTCTTCAGTAGCTTAACGTTTGTAATATCAGAACAAATTAAAATTACCGGCGGAGCAAAAATTAATGGTACATAAATTATCATTTAGTTTATGTATACATGCTATATTAATATTTCGCAATTCAATCGTATATGCATTATTGCACTAATTGATTTAAAAATGTCACAAACATTAAAGAGCGTTTCCAATTGAAAAGTCGCGTTCTGATTTATTAAACTTCCTTGGTAGTGCTATATTTAGTGTTTTTGTTATGAATTTCAAGCAAAATTTTAACTTACAAAATAGATTCAGTTTTCTATGGTTGCCTGCTGTCCATCTAGCTCACCACATTAAAAAGCAATATATGCATAAGACAACCGTATTACACGGGGAATTTCATAAATGTTTAATTATATTCGAAATAGTTACTAAATTGCATGTTACTATGGAAATAATTTTAACTTAAAACCGCAACAAACATTTTAAGATAAGATAAGACAATCTTTATTAAGAGAAGGTAAAGCAATTAATACAAACTGATGGCTTCTCAAAATAGCGTCATTAAAAATAAAAATAAAACAAAATCATACTATTTACAAACCTATACATTGCTAAGAAGGCTAAGAATAAGTCTACATTCTAGTAATTGTGTAATTGCTATTATAGAATTTGTACCCTGTCCAAGATCTTCCTGAGATGAATTTTTGCTTAAGAATAAATCTTTTCACACTATTTCGGAATTCTTTCAGTTTTGTAATATGCTTAATTTCGTTAGGCAGATTATTCCATTGCCTTATTGCCTTGTGGCTACGTTTAAAAATGAATTTTCTTTGACTTTACGTCTGAACCTAGTGACAACATATTTCTTAGACCGTCTATTGAAAGTTTTCTTGAATTCAGGGAGATTTATCTTATCATAAGGCGGAATTTCGTTAGCAGCTTTGAAAAATAATGTAGCAATATTGATTTGTATTAATTGTTGAGGAGAAGGACACGTTTCCAAAATATAATTTTTGGTGTTACTAGAATTTCTTTTGCAAACATTTAAAGCCCATTTATATTGCAGCTGAAGTTTATTTATCAATGATGTGCTCAAATTTGAAAATAGTACACTCCCGTAATTTAGGTGGCTCATAACAAATGCGTGGAATAGCTGAATTATTGCATGAGGAGGTAATAGGTCAGCAACCTGAGAAATAGTTCTTATGCCAGCAGCAATTTTTTTCTGTGTAGATTTAATGTGCTCGGAAAAAGAAAGTTTTGAGTCAATTATTATTCCTAAATATTTGAAAGTATCACTTGTAGAAATAATTGCATTTTTTATAGTCAAATTTTTATTTGTATGCAAGTTATTGTTGAAAAAGGGGTTCATTATACAAAATTGCGTTTTCTCGGCATTAATGCGTAATTTGTGCATAGCGAAATAATGGCTTAGTGACTGGCAGTTGGATTCCACTTTTTTTATTGCAACATCTAATGACTTGTTGGCGGAAAATATACAGGTATCGTCTGCATATTGTATAAGATTGCAATTAGTATAAAAGTCCATATCATTGACATAGATATTAAACAGAAGAGGTCCAAGAATGGTTCCTTGCGGAACACCTTTTTCAATATACAGCCAGTCTGAAAGTACTGAGTTGATTTTAACTCGTTGTTTCCTATTACTTAAGAAACTCGCAATTAAACTAGTACTATCGAGGGAGAATCCCATACGTTTTAGTTTTTTTATTAGTATGTCATGGTCGATTGAATCAAATGCCTTAGAGAGATCTAAGCATGCAATAGCAACATATTGTTGATCATCCAATGAATTTCGCCAGTTCTCTGTTGCCTGGATAAGTGCATCATTCGTTGAAAAACTTCTTCTAAATCCAAATTGGGTTGCAGAGAGCCGATTATGTTTTTTAATATGCTCGAACATTTGACTGAATATTAGTCTTTCAAAAACTTTACTTATTGGGGTCGTGATTGAAATAGGCCTATAATTTAGTGGGCATGTTTCATCATTTTTTTTGTAAAGCGGAGTAACATGTGCTTCTTTTAAGCAGTCTGGGAATGTTTTGGATTTAATGCATTCATTAAAAATGTAGTTAAGAGGAATATTAATTAAGTGTGCGATTTCCTTAAGTATCCATGTGGGAATATTTGACGGCCCACTGGATTTGCCGGATTTTAATTTATTTAAGGCTTTGAGCATTTCATAACTAGTCGTAAATCTAAAGGTAAAATCGTGTGCATAAAGCTTTTCATTTTCAATATATTTTACATTATCCCCAGAATAGTTGCCCAAATTTACGAATGATTTGTTTAAAATATTGGAGATGTGATAAGGATCCTTCTGCAATTTGCCATAGTCGTCTGTTATAGCTATGATCTTATTGGTGACCCGTTTATTGCGATTTGTCAGATTATGAATAAAACTCCATTTAGATTTTTGGGATAGCATTCCATTATATTCTTTTTTTATGTACGTATTATAGGCCTTACGATTTGCTATGTTACAGATGTTTCTAGCTCTCTTGTAGCGGTTAAAATTTACTTCACATTGGTTATTTAAGAAATTTCTATATGCTTGATTTTTCGCACGAATGAGTGTTTTACAGTCGTCGGTAATCCACTCCTTAGAATTTTTTGAGTTATCTTTTGCATTAGAGTTATTAGGATTTAATAAAACACGTTGTTCAGGGCAATATAAGTTGACATAATATTCAAGAATTTTTAAAAGCTTACTCATCATTGCATTGGGTTCGGTTGCTGTATAAACACATTGCCAGTTCTGATTTGAAAGTGCTAATTTTAGATTATTTAGATTATCCTTATTTCGAATACGGGTTGTAATCCATGTTTTCGATGTGTTTTCACTAGTCTTAGGTACACTGATTGATACTATGCAATGATCTGAGAAAGGGCATTCCGTTGAGTAAAATTTAAAATTAAAATCAGATATTTCGGATGTAATGATGTAGTCGATTATTGTCCGAGAGTTATGAGTAAGTCTAGTGGGAATTTTCGTGTTTGCAGACTTCAAATTATACGCATTTAGTAAAGAATCTAATTTTGATTTTTCAGAGCCGACAAGATAGTTAATATTCCAATCTCCGAGCAAGAGAACATCCTTATTTTCAGCACAAGCGATGGATAATTCAGTTTCCATTTGTTTGATAAATTCTGTCAAATACTTTTTTGAAGGGCAATATGACACATTGAGTAATTGCTTTTTGTAATGGGAGGTTCTAATTGGATTATTTAATTCAATCCATAAACTTTCAAATTTAGAATTACAATTTGCGATATTATGTCGGAATTTTGGATTATATATTTTGGGAACAAGGAATAAGACACCGCCACCTTTGACCTTTTCTAAGAAATTATTTAAAGCTCTATCCCTACGAAATAATTTGTAAATCGAACTATCAAATGACCAATTTGAATCAGGGTCATCGTTACACAACCAAGTTTCTGAAATTCCTATGATACTTTCATTTTGGAAATTTGCCATAAACTGTCTAAATTGGTGGTATTTAGCAGCTAGATTCTGAAAATTAATGTGGATATAATTAATCGAATTACTGGTGTTTAGTTTTGAGGCAAATGCTTCATAAAAAATGTTAGGACCCGTGTTTTTTTCTATTCCCTGTGAAGAGAGAAGATAAAATAATATCAAGGCATAGAAGAGGCATTTTTTAAAGCTTAACATAATAAGAGTCAATGTCCACCTTTGATATAGTTACAGTAGCCTCTATATCTTCTAAGATCATAAACAATTAGTTTTTGATTTCAAAATAACAGTTAATCAATTGAAATAGGCTGTTTGACACATTCAAAACTTTGAAACAAATCTAAAACGATTTTCCCTGTTTACACATGACATAAGATGTACACGTCTCCAGTTTATCTAGTGACACACATGTATGTAGTGTGGGAACACTCGAAACAAGTAGAACCGTTATGGAAAGTGAGTAGTTTAAAGAATTTTGATTTTTTCAAATCTCTTGTCACCCTGTTAGTGCCAAAAAAAGTATTGGATGAGCCGCATGCTTTTGACTGGAGTTATTTAGATTTTACTGAAACAAATGGCAATAATTTTCGCAATATTATGTATCGCATTTTTACTACACTGTATTTGATTTAAGATGCTTATTTTTAAGTTATTCCATTGAATTTTTCGAAATTTTCCTGATCGTATAAATTCATTTTTAAGTTATCCAATATATTGGATTCGATTTCTAAAAACAAATTTAAACACGTTCTTGCAAAAAAATAAGGAATTTTATATAAATTGGTTTAGAATATTTAAGATAATTATTTGCGGTTAATTTAGTACCTCAGACCTAGTAATTTGCAAATATATTTGACTTAAAGAAACAGCTTTAATATAGACACATTGAAAACAGAAATGCTGTATTTACAAATTTAAATATAA
>CABFPE010000318.1:490086-504567 GCA_900660155.1 Hofstenia miamia
CTGTTCAGGGGCAGGTGACGGCACAGGAGAAGAAGCAGGAGCAGGACGCGGTGCAGGATGATTAGGACGATTCGTAATGGTACGTGACGCAGCAGCACTGTAGGAGAACATTTGAGAATGCATGGACGAAACATCGGAGGTGAGCTTAGCAAGAGAGTCTGAAAGAGATGACAAGACCACATTGGAAGGGCTGACGTTGGAAGACTGGTGTGAAAGTAAAAGGGAGGTGACAGCTTGGCGAAGGAGAGAGATGATGGTATCCTTCTTTAAAGCACTAACCACCGTAGCAAATTGGCCGTCTGGCAGATTCTGCAAATCATCAAGCGAAAGATTAGCTGCAGGCATGACTGAAATCTAATTAATCTAATAAACTGTATAACAAAACAGGCCTAAAAAATAATCAATAATCAAATCAAAAAAACTTTTCCAAATCCAAAGCGTATTATTTATAAAAATGACTTAGCTATTTTCCTTAAAATGTATAAAATTTTGCTCCGTACTACAAATCAATTTTCTATCCTCTAAAATATTGAATAGACATAATCATAGAAAACTAAAAATTAAGCCTATTAAATATGTAAAGAAAATAATATAAGATTCATTTTAATTAATAAAGTATGGAATGATTTACCAGAATCTATAAAGTAAATTTATAAGTTATGAATATTTAAAAATGAAATTAATATGCACTTCCACAGTTATACAAATGAAAGGCTTGAATACGAATGGTGAATCTTCAAATACTATAATATTGACTATTCAATAAACATCATCTAAAGTCACCGTAATCCAAGCTCTTAATTGCTTTGTATATTTTTAGAGTTGTAAACAGCATTTTATTGCAAATCGGTAAATTATAAGGAGTCCAATTAGCCCTATACTAGGTATTGGTCAATTGCTTAAGTCGGTAGTCCCTTCAAAACTTACTGATCTCTACATCTAAATAATGCAATGGGCTAACCGCTCAGAATCTAATTTATCTAACAGCACCACAGCCTCTGGCCAACCCGAAGACAGTACTTCTTCGACAAAGGAATCTTAATTCATAGGATATAACATCATCTTTAATCGTTGCTTTTTCTTTATATTATCTTCTATATCAGTATTTTTCAAAATAAATTTGTTCACCTCCCATTCAAAATAATTAGTAAATCTCCTAATGGAACGTGCATTTAATAAAATACTTATTAAATTTTAATACACGTTGTGAACGAATGGCAAAGTCATTATTTTATCTACTCAACTATTCATATACCTACAGTTCGTGCAGACTGCTGTCGCTGATGAAAGTCATATCTAGAAAATATTATTTTCGGCATTATTTTGTATTTTCGGTCTGCAATTTTTGAGTGTATTGGGCACTCATTTGCATATCATAAAAACAAAAGAAAGCATGTAAATATTGTATTGAATAAAAGTTTGATGAGAGTTGCTTCCAGTATATATTATGCCGATTGCCGATAAAAGGGTGCACAATAAAGAGAAATCACTCGATGTTTACTGATGTACATGGAGCAAAAGCAAAAATGCCTATTTATGCTGTACCTCTAGCCAAGCCGGCGGCCTTTGCTAAATTGCTATTTTTCTCACACACATTGCGTATTTTTCTATTGCCACTTCTTTTGCTATTGGGTTGTCTGTTTGAGTCAGATAAAAAGGATCTTCATGCACATCAGCTACACAGCCTTATTCACGTATAGTACAGTGAAATCACCGGTCTCCGATTCTTTAATTTTGTCTGCAACATATGACAATGTAGAGACAAATCCAACTTCCCTATTTCCCATAGGAACTTGTGCTTTTTTAGGAGAGGCGCATTCTTTGTTTGGAATTGTTGCTGTGCATTTTTGCATTATTGCATGCAACATGCAACATTCCATTTTTATTACAATAAGCAACATCCGGTAAAAGACGAAATCGACTATAATCATCCATGCGCCCAACAAATATTAGGACTCTTACAATTGTTTGTTGTACTGTCACTGCAGTTGGTGAAGTGTCGCTTTTTGTGACTTCAATTAAATAGGTCTGTGAGTGTTTTCGCTGTTCGAATTGCCAATTAGAGCTGAATATTTTTCGCCTCAGTAAATTTGAAAAACACAAACTACGATTTGTGGCTAATCAGAAACACTTTTGATGTCAAAGTTCAAAGAGAAGTGTTAGAATTGTGATCCATAAATAAAAACCACAGGTGCAGTTCAGAAATTTAATAACGTTCATTGCGATTAGCTTGCGGTGTTAATATAACTAATTAGGTAAAATTAGGTGGTAAAACTCGGTTCAACATAAATTTTTAATCATGCCTCCAGAAAGCATTTTTCCGCAATTTTAGCCTATTTTCAGCACATTTTCCAATTTTCGGCAAATGCCAAGAATAATTTTTCCTAATCATATCCCTCTACCAAACGACCCCCCGCTAGCAAACTCAAGCCCTATTCAATTATCTGCACTGGAAAATACAAGAAATAAAAAATACTTCTATCATGTAAAAAGATGAGTTATCAGAGAAAATAATTCAACACCGCTCTCATAAGAAGTAAATTTCAAAGTAATCAGAAGTTACAATTTAATATTTAATCTACAAATTACGGGTAGTACCTGCCATTGTCAAACCTTTAACAATTCATATTTCACTTCTCGTTGTGAACGTTGTTACAACATTTGATAAGCATTTCAGAACAAAATTTAAATCAATCAAGAGAGACACTTGATTGAACATAATAATTTGGTCGATTATCGACAATGGATAACTACCAAAATTACTAAAGACTGCCCAATTGACCCTTAAGCCGTTGCAATAATTACAAAAATATTGGATTAGGTGGTTCGACACTACATTATATTGCACAAAGCAACTCCAAGTATAGATAATTTCCTCCATCCGTTCTGGAGATATAATTAAGCAAAACCTTTTGAACATCAAAGCACATTGCTCAAAGCTTCCTCTATAAAACTAAACTCATTGCCAAATTCATATGTTAGGTAAGCTTCCAGTGCGATACTTATGCTGAATGTTCATTTCAAGTAAATTATTGATAGCTTACACTAATGTAATAACCTCGTAAAATCAGTGCTGGATTAACCTAGTAGCAGATGTAGCACCTGCTACGGGTCCCGCGCTTCACAGAAGCCCTGCATATGGCCAAAAATTTTGACATTCCATTATAAAAAAAGATTTTCCAACAGAGAAAATGTGGTAAACATGAAAACAATAAAAATAACAAAACAATAATACATGTAATTAAGGTTAATTTAAAAATATCTTGGCCTACTTAAATGTTGTTAGCATGTGGATAAGTAAATTAATTTCAATCATTATCCTTACATCAAAGGAAACTGCTACAGGCCCCGCGCTTTATTATTAGTCCGGCACTGCGTAAAAGAGTATATATTTAAAAGCAACAGCATTTACATTAGTATTATTTGTAACGTTGGACTAAACTAGTAAATAAAAAGTGTTTATTTGAATCATGATTGGTAAAGTATATAACGTCTGTAAACATGTAAAAACACAGCACCTGTATGTATGAATAGAACTAATTAACGACGTTGTATTCATTTTTCGTAGTGGAATGGTGATTCTATTACATGATGTGTCTTTTTACATACGTCATCGTTTTGTGTTTCTGTAACTTGCAACTACAGTAATTGAAATTGCCTATAAATTGCATTTCCCTTTAGGATTATAGAGATATCATTTTAGATTGGTTTTAAGTATTTCAAAGTAATCTAATGCCAAATTTTACTAACCAAATTATTCCATATTATATATCTGAATATATAGTAGTTTATGAAAATCTGCGCGTACTTTCCTAAAACAGAAATGTAAAATTATTTTGCAGCATGTTACATTTCATAAATACAGGATGCAATTAACCTACATCACCTTATAATAACAGTTCTATGCACATAAAATAACAGTTCCCTGCTAGAAATAACCGTACTAAGGGTAATATGTCATGACGATTGTACTAATACAAATGTAAAAAAAATTTCGAAGCAAAATATAAACAATAAAAACACACAATCATATTCCCCAAAAAAATTTGTGTAAAACACTATGTATGTTACATGGGATGGCCCTAGAGAGATTTTCTATATAGGATTAATTTGAATTTGACTTAGATTAATTTGAATTTGACATAGATAAATTTGAATTTAACTTAGATTAATTTGAAATTAGCTTAGAGTAATTTAAAGTTCAGATAGATTAATTTAAATTTGACATAAATAAATTTGAAATTTACAAAGATTGACTTGAACTTGGGTTAGATTAATTTGAATATAAAAAGGTATAGTTCTGTTTGACAGATGCTACTCACAATCAGGGCTGTACGCAGGATTTTCTGACGGAGGACATCATAGTCAGGACCAAGTGAGTGACCAGTTGCGGAGTGAAGCCCTGTAAAAAATTTTGATTATAGACCTTAAATATGTACTTTACAACGTTATTTTTAAATTTTTAGTATTTTGCTGAAATTATTTTGAAATAACCAAACAAAATCAACTTTAAGCACATTCTACTATGTCCCCTAAATGTGTACGGAACTGCTCTCAACCATATAAGAGTGTGTTGGAGCGTGTTGAAATCCGAGGTTAAGAAGAAGTTAGCCAGTACTATGCAAGAAGTACTCACCACACCTTCGCCAGTTGGAACTGCGCAAGCTACATGTAAGTACAGACTGAGACATCTTGAACACATAATTGACGAATCTATTAAAAATATTACACCATTTGTGTGCCTTGAATCCCGCAACCACGCATAAAAGTACCTTCCACGTTGTTTAGCCTTACGTGATTTAAGTATGGGTGACCTTGTCTAAAATATTTTCGAGCTTCTAAAGAATAACTATTTTGAAGTTGAATGTTTGTGTGTTGTCTATGCGATTATGGTGCTATATTACTGGTATTGCAAGTTTAATTTGTAAAATATGCGGTAAAATACTTCAATATATCTGAATATGTAGTAGTTTATGAAAAACTGGTGCGTACATTTTCATAAAAGATATGTAAGATTGTTTTGCAGCACTGTACATTTCATAAATACAGGATGCAATTAACCTATATCACCTTATAGTAGCAGTTCTATGTATATAAAATAGTAGTTTCTGCTAGTAATAACCGTAGTAAGAGTAGTATGTTATGACGATGGTACTAATTCAAAAATTAAAAAATTTCGAAACAAGATATAAGCAAGGAAAACACAATCATTTTTTCAACAACATTTGTGTAAAAAACGTTATATATTTACATGGGAAGGCCCTAGAGAGATTTGCTATATAGGATTAATTTGAATTTGCTTAGGTTAGTTTGAGTCTGAATTGAAAAATATTATGTTCATCAACTCTTATCAATTTCAATATTTTGTGATATAAAACTAATATTTTTTTATGTAGAGTCTATATGTATTTTGTAGGTCACAGCGCGAAGTTAAACGAAATATCTTTTAAAAAATTATTTTATTCTAGAATAACTTCAATCAATTTTCTAAAACAAAAAATCAAATTTAGAATTGTACAAATCATTTTGAAAACTATTTAACTTAACAGTGAAATTTTAAAGCAATCTTGCATATATATATATATATATATATATAATTATTCAATTTAATAATCATTATAAAAATATTCATTTTTATAGAGAGTTTGTGTCCATTTTCACCTTGAAAGTTTTAGAACTAAGATTGCAAATATCCTAGAAAAACTATTACTTAGAGAAAAAGAATATGAAGGAAAATATATATAGCATCTGGATAAATTAGTAGTAAAAGAATCGNATATATATATATATATATATATAAGAGTACATTATTTCAGGCTTACTAGTACTTGTTAGCCTTGATTCTATTCAGCAAATTACTTGACAAATAAACCACGATTTCATTCAATGGAATTGTCGTAAATGATACGAACGCAAGAAAAATAATATTTAGTGGGCCTATCTTCAATGTGTTACAATATTATCAAGTTGTTACCACATCATCGATAGATTTCCATTTTTTGAAGTTTTGTTAGTAGCTAGTACAACCTCAGTGTGCTTCATTTAATTTTCAACATCCAACCAATCAAAATCGACTGGGATATTTACAATATAACAGACTGATTGTGTTAAAACAACGATGCGTCGTCGACTTTAATGATAAAAGACTTTCCTTATTCAATGAATTTAGTTAGAATCTATTTTTAAGTGTCCCTAAACCTGTTCAATTTAAAGGATTGGCTTTGTGATAAATCAAAGAGCTGAGTTAACACTGTACTTCAAATATAGTTAAAAATCAGAGAAACGACAGCATATTAATTTCATAAATATAAGCACCACGCTAAGCCAAACGAATTGACTAAATAATTAATTACCAACTGGTAGGTATACTTGTGTGTTTGGAATAGGTGACATAAGAATCGTTTTGCAGGTGCTCCTCCAACTTAATTATTTAATATCGACTCAATCTGTCTTAAAATTAGCTCACTACACTTTGTGTTGACGTGGAAAGTGGAGACACAGTGGTAAGTTGCATTTATACTTTAAACAAAATTCAATCCCACCATTTTTACAATTTAGGGCTTTGAATACTAACTTCAAAATATTTATTTATGCAAAGTTTGATTGAATTGATTTAATAAAACCACGAACAAACAAACTTTTTTTATTAGGCTAAAAAATCTTCGAACTTATTAAAAAGTTTATCTATATGCAGATAATTCTTTGAGGACCAAATGAAACTGAAGCTGGTTTAGTAGCAAAAACGAATGGTTTGCATTACGCAGATTGTAACAAGTGCCCTATCACCAAAATTAAAATTTTCAAATTCATCTATGATGCTACACTAGGCTGATACATATATATATTTGCAGCCCAAAAGGGAGTCCATTAATGATTACCAAAAAATTAATGACAGGAAACTAAGATCAAAACAATATTTTTGACACATATGGGTTGACAAACATGATTCGCTTAACTATGTTAGTTTCCAAATCAGTGATCAGATTGATCAAACAGGAATATCATACTCAATTATAAAACAAAAAGTTTGAGGAGTAATCAGCAATTTGGCTGAAACTTAATAAATATATTGACTTGTCATTATCTTAAGAGTAATCATGCAAAATACAAATATATAAGTGAAGAAAAACGAATTTGTTTAGGTGATACCACTAAGCCTCAAAGAGTTAATGAAGATACGTTTAATAACAGCATTAACTAATATTATACAAATAGAATGACCTTCGTTGTCTTAGTAATATTATTGATTTATTACTAAAGTATAATTGTAGTAGTAGTAGTTGGTAATACTAAGATACTATATTAAAATAGCAAACAAATTTAGTTATTACAGATGCAATAACTTCATCTATAGCAACATCTATTAAACGTGAAAACCAACATTAATGAACAGTTATCATCACTATTATATTTCTGTCTTATTTCATTGAAAAAGAAGTCTTTAAATGATGTCATTAATATTTAGTAAGAATCCAATAAACTGATGGATGTTTATTTATGCAAATAGTTCGCCAAATGTGATTCTATTGAAACAGTAGTGCAATGTACGCATTTTTAGGCATTTGGATTATTGCTATATAACATCTTGACCAGATCTTAAGCCACGATATTATGTTGTATAAAATGATATATTGGATGCAACATCAATATCATAAAATCCAAGTAAAATATTATTCAACAAGAGAAACCAATGGTTAGTAGTTTAATATTATATACCCATGGAACTGTTATAAACTTAAACTTTATAGATCTTTCAAATTCTTTTAAGTTCCTATAAGAATTTTTAAAATTGTCACTATAATTGGAAAAAAATCAGTTTGGTTTTTTAAAGTGTTGCATTAGAGTATAATGTTTATTAACTTTGTTTTCAAAGCCCAAAATCAATTCTGTATTCTATTAATGCAATAAAATTACGCAGCTTAAATTATCATGCAAAATTATATTTAATTGCCAATCTTCAATAACTTCATGCTATTTTGAAAGGAACAGTTCAAATGTTGTGTTGTAAAACCCAAACTAATATCCTTCAAGTTGTATTGGCACTTTTAAAAAAATTATTAAAACTTGAAAGAACTTGAGAAAAACTTTAAAGTTTTAGTTGGTAACAGTTTTATGGTAATGAGGGTAAGATTATTCGGGTAGTGGCACACTTAACATATCATTTTTGAAGGCTCTCGAAGCAATGAAGATCTGTGTTATTACATACCAAATGAAAAAGCACAAACTTGTACTAAGACAGATATTTTGCGTCCTATTCCCATCCCACTTGGATTAAATAGTCTGCGCTTTTTGACAAGCAAACCAAAACAAAAAATTTGATATTAACTAAACCCAACTATTCAATTTAAGGTTTGCTATTTCATATATCTAGTTTCAATGTCATATTTTTCTAGTTAAAATTCAACGTCGCTAGCAGAACCAGCATAATGAATGTAACCACCATAAATTACTAAAAATGAATTATTTTTCCCTACACTTATACAGCTGCAAGTAAGGTTGGCTAACACACTTATGTGATCTGTGATTCAGTAAGTGGGTTTTAGGGCCCGGCTATGTACTGATACCGAAGCCGATGCCGCGGCATTTGACTATACCGAAAAATACCCGATACCGCGGTAACCTGGCTAAAAATGGATCGGTATTCTATTTAAGAGAAGGTTATGTGTATTGTGTGCAAGCCCACGAGTCATTGCTTGCTGTATGAAAACTTGGAACATTTCTGTGGCAGGGTTAAGCACTTTAGAATATTACGAAATTTCTCAAGAAAAGGTCTATTAATAAAGCAGTTACTATCATATGGCTGATTAGCGATTTTTTCTTAAAAAATCAGATTTACAAAATATACCCATTCAGATTAAGGTTCATTTACTTTTTGCAATGCAAAAATCATAATTACTATAGAGTGGTTTTAAGCGATAAAGTCAGTTTACAAAACAATTCCATTTTACATAAGAACCAAAATTTCATATAATTGGTATAGCCATTCTATACTACAACTAACTTTTTAGTGTCGGTATGAGTACCTAGAAACAATTTTGTTACAAATCATTTTAAATTTTAAGCTAAAGAGAATACTTGGAAAATGGAATTTTTAAGTAAATATAGTCAATTTTATGAGTTCAAAGTTTACAGTTCTTAGGTAACATAAGTTAAAGCCTTACTAATTACATCTTATTAATATTCTGCCGCTCTTTTTTTTATCTTTATATATATATATATATATATATATATATATTCACCAAATATACTATTGATTTTTTATAGGCATACCGGAACAGGGCTGTTGCCCTGTTACCTGATCCTAGTTTCAATAGAAAACATTTACTTTCTTTATGTGGTAGAATGATCTTTAGAAATCTCTTGCCTTCTTATCGCTTAATAACTCCAACCACAAATCTAGGTCCAATCCCCCAACTTAGGAATGATGCCCAACCCACTTAATTCCAGTTCGGCATATTTTTATCACGCTTGCTAAGAAATTTTATACAATTTTGTGGCATGCTAGACTAAAGTTGGGCATGTTAGCAACTTATAATAAAACCTGCTCACTGAAATTAAAGATGGAGTTTTTCAAGATTATATAAAGTACAATTTCCAAAAAAATTTTAAGAAATCATATAGCCTTCACTATAACTATTTCATAATAGAATATTTTCACAATTTCAGACCGTTTTTTATCTGCAACGTGAACTCCTGTTAAACGAAGAACTAATAGGACTGAGGACCATTCCATATTAAGACTGTGCTGCCACAAAATGCCTTTAGTTACATTTTGTAACTTGCCATAATTTGAGTTAAATACCTTATTTAATTATTGTTATTATGTAATTCACCATATTCCACTACAAGTAAAAAATACAGAAAAAGTGTTCAAATTATTTTCATAAACATTTTATTCAAAATAGCTATATTTCTTTTCACTTCTTCCGCTTTTGGCAATAATTGGAATGAAAATAATAGATGAAAAATCAAGGTAAATTAACATGCTTTATGTTGTATTAAAACCTAACATAAGACAAAAACTTTTTAAAAGAAAAATCATTGTTATGAGATAACAATTAAGGTTACGAGTGCTTCATACTTCTGATAGCACTAAGAAGAAATTGTTTTAGAATAATATCAATTTATTGTTGTAAGTAATCATAATCACTAAGAGCAAATTTGGTTCTGCCTTAGATGTATTATGAAAAATCTTTGATCATTGTTTAATTTGGCAATTTTTCTTCTTCTAAGGTATTCAATAGATTATATATGCTTAATATGAATGTACTATGATTGTTATAGACATGAATTTCATGAGGAATGGAAGCATCTGTGCTCTGTTGAGGGGACGGAGGACGTTCCCCCCGCCCCCCTCTGGGTGCGACTCTGAGCAGATGTTCAAATCTATGTCTGCAATTAAGTCTATGATTCGCAAGAATTAATATTCAATCTATTAAATCCATTCTTAATTTAATAATAGCTGATTACCAGGCTTGCATATGGAAATGCTATTCTTTTCCCTTTCCATTCCATTTCCATAACAATTTTAGAAACATTTCCATGTTTTTCCATACATTTCAACATCTTTCCATAGCCCTTCAAGCAAGTGATTAAAGTTCTGGGAGAACAGTAGTTAAGACCAAGTGAAGGAGTTCCCTACGGGAAACCCTGAAGTTCTTGTAACACCCATGACTATTTGACACATGGTAATGGACTGATTCTTTTGGACGCCATCTAGCGACAAAATATATTTTACAAAACTTAATTGAGCAAATTAATTTTTTGTCAAAGTTTTTATTTTTGATTTCTAGAATTTGGGCAAAGTGATATAATTGATGACAAGAATTGTTTTGACAATATTAAATTGAGCATAATAATTTTTTGACGAAGTTTTTATTTTTGATTGCTAGGATTTGGGCAAAGTGATATAATTGATGACAAGAAACGTTTTGACAAAGTTAAAATTATTTTTTGATGAAGTTCTTATTTTTTAGGCAAACTGACGTATTTGCTTCTGTTAATATAGTTATGACATGTTCATTGTAACAATGTTTTTAATTATGCAACACTGTATTAAGGAAAATAATTCATAGATGTAAAACTGAATACTTGGGTATAACATTTTATATTTTGTATAGACGTATATTTCAACATGCATTAACATTAATCAAAGATATAGTTTGCAAAGGAAGGAATATACTATATATTCATCAATTGTGTATAAGTTGTGCTAAATGTAAAAGCATGCATTACACAATGGCTCTGAGTGATGAAGTTTAGCATTGTGCAATATTCAACCTGTAAAATAACAAATGTTTGAATCAGAGAGATAATAATACTCATTAGAAGCGTAATGACTTATTTTGGTAATAAAGCAAAATAATTTTTTCGGAAATAACCAAAAACTAGTTTATGCAAAAACTCACCATTTCTAATATTTAATAAACGTACATGGTAAAACCCACATACGTGTTTAAGACAAGACAAAACTAATTTATTCCACACTTTGCTTATAATGATCATATATATCTTACTATTAAATTTGTCTATTGTGTTAGTTTATCATCATTGTTGTTGAAGGAATTCTGTAGGAAACAAACGCAATGTGTGTTTGCACATTATGAATTTTACACGATTGTATCTAAATTAATGACTAATAAATTAAGTGATAGATCACAGTATAAAACATATGATAAATAAAAGTTTAGACAAATTCAATTAAAAATGTGTATTAACAAACAAATGACGTCTCTATTTATGATAAAGTCTATAATAAATTTGACATCAGACTGCAAATTCGCAGCAATTCATTAAAATAAAATTATGTTTTTAAAAGAAATATCTGTAAAACTAACTAGAGATAATATTGTAAAAAAGCGTTAAGAATCAAAACAATATCTGAGATTTAATTATAAAAATAGTTTACCAAAATTTTGAAATCTTTATGGGTAGATCTTTCATAAATGTGAAATTCCACTATGCCAGCTGTGTATATTCATATTCATACGTGTAGAAAGTTACATGCTTCATAGACAATGTCAACATAGTTTTTATTTATAATCTATTGTTCAACTGTCAAAATGTATCCAATCATAAACACAGTACAAGCATGTAAAATTCCATTATGCTGCTATGCGTAATTTTTTATCTATTGTTCAATTGTCAAAATGTGTCCAATCATAAAGATTGTTATCTACCAAAATATCAAATCCAAATCAATTTAAAAATTATCACAATTAATTAAAACATTTTCAAATCATATAAAACTAGAATTTTTTCACAAGTTGGAAAACAATCTCAATGACAACATGTTTTTCCCAATTTATACAATTATGTAAATGAAAGATGCTACAAAACTATAATGTTAATAAGTAACATGATTTATCGATCACCATCTCTGGTACAAATGAAATAAATATATTTTCAAAACGTATTTCTTGTTGAATTCAAGAATAAAATATTTGTAAAAATTATTGATATTATTCATATTGTCGTAAATTGGTTATTAACATTTATTGATACACATCTATACAAAATGTTTAAAAATATTTATTTTATATTATAAGAAATTGCTTACATTATAAAATTTTATTGATGTCTTATATTATTAAGAATTAAATAAATACCCGGTATATGACTTTTCCAAATTTGTAGACTTACATTTTTTTCCGACGTTTTTCCTTTCTTTGAGTTTACATGGCTTATGACTTTTCTAGGTTTGTAGACTTACATTTTTCCGACGCCAATCCTTTTTTTCAGTACTGATATACATTTAATTTTTCCATTTGTATACATGAATTCAACTGATCAAATTAGTCAAAATCATTATAAAAAACTGAATATTATGTTAAAATTAACATATCTTTTCATCATTGAACAAAATGAAATTTTTATGACGGTATTAGTATAAACTTTCAAGAATGACTTAGAAAAACGTTAATACACAAAATAAGACTAATCTTTATTGTAAATTCAGATTTTATTTTATACAGATATATATACAGATTTTATTTATAAAAATAAATATTTCAATACGCTGAATACAATCAATGTTTAACAAAGGTTTGAATTGTTTCACAGAAAGTGTATGTGGTTAAAAAATGATATATTTATTAGTCTTCACATAATAAAAATTTGTTTGCTTTCCCAAATAGTATTAAACATTTATGAGATGTCAACTAAAAGCACAAAATCTCACAACAAATAAATACCTCGGTTTGACACAAAGTGCATTAACGTAAAAAATTATTATTTTTACCTGCTTTTCAAAATAATAAATTGTATGAATTTTCAAACGCTCATGAGATGCAGAATTCTGAGAAAATTAGATAATAACACACATATTGTATAAACCTTAAAAATGGATATAAAAATCGTTGCTAATATTATTACTAACATGTGCATTTATGTATTGATCTACAAAGTGGAAAATGAAACTCAAAATTTCTAAACTATAAAAACAAAACGCTTTCAATGCTATACCGAGCTTTACAATGTTAAAAACGTTAACATTCGCATTTTTCTTCAGTCAATGAGTAATTTTTGATAATCACAAATGAATACATAACGCCATTTCAAAAACGAATCAATTAGATGTCATCAAACTCGCAAAAAAATTTTAATTACGAAAAGACTAACAAATTTTCATAAAAATAGATTTACGCAAAAATGATTAAATTTATTGATTTTACTGCAAAACATAGCCGTACACAGTTTGCAAAATAGCATTAAGCGTTCATGAAATTGAAAAAATGATTATGGTTATTAAAGTAAATCTACAAAATATATAACTTCAAGTGAAAAGAAGCAAAATTTAAGCTATATAAAATAAATTTAAGTATATGTATAGTACTTAAACTTAATTTAATTAATATATATTTGTAATTGTTTATGAGATTATAAAAACACAACAGCAATCGTTAAATGATTTAAACTACATTTTGTACATTAGGTATTAAAACAACTTAGGAACATTTTCTAAATATATAAATAAATAGCTTAAATTACAATTATCAGAAACTGATAAAATGAAATAAATACTTTTTCAGGGCGGTTTACTCATTGCATTCAAATATAACATTTATATCTCACAATATGCAATTAGGAAAACCAGATTTTAACTAAATTTCCCTATTAAATGTTTTAAAATCATATAGAGATTGAGATTTTTTGAAACAATATCTGACTTTGTTAGAGTTTCTAAAGCATAGCATTAGAGAGAATACCAATATATTTTAATTTTCCTTTTGGTGATTTTTTTTATCCTTTCGAACAAAATTACTTGTCTTTGGGAATATATAATTTTCCTTTTGGTGTAGAATAAATTACATTTTTGTCTTGTCTTAAACATGTATGTGGGTTTTACCACATATGTTTATTAAATATTATTATTAATATTTATTTTTATTTGGAAATATTTTTCGATTCCACTTTTAAACAAGTATGCAATGTGTGAATGTAATACATGTAAAGTAAGTTAATGTGTGAAAGTAATACATG
>CABFPE010000318.1:521476-547622 GCA_900660155.1 Hofstenia miamia
ATATATATATATATATATATATATATATATTAACAAATACCTCTAAAAACGCAAAAGAAGTCAAAGCAAGCTATATGCGTGGCTATCCAGCCAAATATTAATGGGCAAACTTGGAGACTGTATATTTGGCTTAATGGCTCTATATATATATATCCTCTTGATATATATATATATATATATATATGCATAAAAACTTTGTTTATAATAATTCGTGTATATTTTGCTTATTTAATAATATTTTCATTTTCTATCTCAAATATTTTATATTTAAAAATATATCTTAATTACCGATTATATTCCTAGATTTACCTAACAGTGACGAAAAGTTCATGATATATCATCATTGTATACATTTTCTTGAGTGTTTTGCAATGCACGACTATTTTTTTGATCTCAAGAAAATTTTTCGAAATTTTTTGCACTGCAATTTAGTGTTTGCTTCAAAATTTTGACAATTCCTAGTACTAGTAAAAGAATGCCTACAAAATTCGTGAACTCTAAATCACTACTAAGTATTTGTTTATGATATCGTTTCCTCTAACAAAACGAATATTCAGGTAAAAGTTCAGGATGCACATCGAATGGATTGACAATTTGACAAATTTTAATATTAATAAAAGGCAAATCAATCAACAAAACAAAGACTAATTTTAATGTAAAACTGAAACAAGTAAATTCAACAGAAAATCAATTTATTTATGTTTAGTATTTTAAATGACAATAGTAATTGCGAATTAACGATTTGCGTCAACTTTAGTTTTGCAGAACAATTTCAATATGAAAAACAAATCTATGGAAAACAACACATAGTAGGCGACCAAGCCTTGAACAGTTAATGCTTATGAAATGTCAGAATTGTTCCTTCCAAGTAAATGAGTCACTTATGATGACGAAATTTTGCTGGACAGGGGCGGCTCTCAAAAGAACATAGGAAAACTGAATATCAGATTATGCTTCATTTGACCAAGTTAACAAACTGCTTTGTGTTTCCCGCATCTTTGTAAAACTTGTTTAAGGAATAAACTATTTGTATTACTCAATAATATCTGTGGGGTATAAAACCGTGTGCACGTAGTAAAAAAGTAAACAGTTTCTAACTGTTCAATATTTATATTGTTTGCATTCAGTAACAATGAAGTATATATACATGTATGAATGTATATACATATATCGTGTGACCCCAATGTCATTTTCAAAGTAATTTATGCTATGTACAACCAAAGACAATTGAAAAAGTTATTCGTTATCTTTGGTACAACACAACGGAATTATGAATACAACAAAACTTATATCTTCTTACCAGATTTATTGTAGCATTCAAAAAAATATTCAATTCCGTTGCCTGAAAACATTTTCGTCCAAAAATTATATTATGTCAATTTCGATTGAATTTGGGCATGTAAAGATATATATTTACACATAGCCTTTTGCTATATGATTAATTTGTAAGCCAGCATTGATAACTGAATATCTATGGAACCAGTTACATCAATGAAGTCCGAAGCTTACCTTAATTGAAGGCTAGGTTTTAGAATGAGTGCATGCTTGTATTTCAACCCAAGCAACTGCTCTTTTAGAGAATCATTTGCATTCTTTTCTCTAGTACAATGCTGGTCGACTTTTAATGCAAGTTGAACAAGAAAAAACTAAATAAGCCATATCTTGTTTATGCATATATATTTAGGTTCTTAATAAATTATTGTTTTCATGCAGTTCGGACAGAACAGCAAAAAGTTGGGTAACTGAATTTGGAGACTGCACACGAACGTACAAAGGACACAAACACACTGTCGGCTCCTTCTATATAAACGATGGAATAAGTAAGTGCTAATAATTTAAATTCAATATTTAAAAGCACAAGAAATTCGTTTTACTGAAAAAATAGGTGATCTACAAATTGATTAATATATAATTTTTTGTCGTAATTCTTAAAAATTGTGAACATTTTGTAACTAAAGCTCAAAAATTCGTATTATAATATTGTCGAAAAATTCAATTAAAGGAAACATTAATGCAAATGATAATCACATTAGCTTATTCGCTGATTCCAAGAACATTCTGTTTAAACTTGAATTATCATATTAAGTTGTAAGAGTTTACAAGAAGCTGTTGAGCAGCCTATAGCCGTAATCAGGCCTTCTCCTTTCTGCAGACCGAGCCACATCGACCCACGGGCAGTAAGTTTTAAATGTTTTAAATATAAAAATGTAGTAGGCTATGAATGTTTTAATATTATGCTACAGTTTATGAAGAACAAGAAGAAGTTGTTTATTAAAAGGGCATGGTGCTGTCTTGGCTATGATACGATTTCATACTTTGCAATAAAAACCCAATTGCATGCAGATTGTGTTACTTAATGACATTGACCTTTATACCAGCCCCTTCCCATGCCAGTCCAATGAAATTTTCTGATCACCCATCCTCAGCATAATCTTAATTGAGTAATTTTTGAAATCTCTTGCCTCAGTTTCTTTATTTATGGCCTCAGTCTCATGCTTGTCCCAGTCCCAGGGGTGCACCCAGAATTTTTTCTGAGGAAGGTAACTATTCGATATATATATATATATATATATAAAGTAGTTGATATATTCATTCTTAAAAAAATTATTGGGGGATTGAATAGTCTGCACTAACCACAACAGAAAGGTTAATATTAACTAAACCAACTACTCAATTTGAGGTTTACTATTTCATATATCTGCTTTTCAGTGTCATATTTTTCTAATTTCAACCTAGCAAACGGAACAACATAATGAATGTTTATGCTATAAATTACTATAAAGGAAAATCATCATCGGGAGATTACAACCAAGGTTACGAGCCCTTCATACTTTTGTAAGTACTAAGAAGAAATTGTTCTAGAAAAACATAAGCTAAACGCTGTCAGTAATCATAATCCTAAAAGGAAATTTGGTTCTACCTTAGATACCATATGTAAAAGCCCTGATCATTGTTTAATTTCTTTAGTTTTGCCATCACAATATCAGGTGCCTGGCAGAATATAACATGGTGTGAAATAAGGTTGATTTTATGTCTTCAATATTCAAAAAGGGGCAGATTCGGTGGTGGAAACATAATATATTTTTTGGATCATCAAACTAATGTACACTCGTCAATACTATATTAACTTACTAAACAGGACAATAGTGATTTTCGAATAGGGACTTGATTATATAGTTCAACAATGTTCTCAACTGTTAATGCTCGTGAGAACGTCCTCGGTGAAGCTTAAATAATTGAAAATTACTATTTTTTTCTATTAAAGTATTCGTTAGATTAATCGATTTCCAATTATTGCGATATCAATAAAGAATTGCTTACCCCTGCAGATAGAGTAGAACCAATATATATATATATATGTGTAAGAAATGTATCATAGGGCCTAATCGTCGAATTAAAAAATATCTAATGTTTCTGAAGCTCCAAAACTTGATTGGGCTTTTCTCTCTGTTGTAATAAATTTTGAAATAGGCCACAATCTTTTTAAACCACGTCTTACAAAATATTTTGATAAATAGGCATAAATACACTTTGATTAAAATTCGGACTCCTAATAACATATTTTCACGAGCCCCTTCACACATTGTAGCCTTAAAAAATAGATAATATTTTTCGCAAACAATAGCAGCATGGAGAT
The DNA here is from genome assembly GCA_900660155.1 of Hofstenia miamia. NCBI lineage: Eukaryota > Metazoa > Xenacoelomorpha > Acoela > Hofsteniidae > Hofstenia > Hofstenia miamia. The sequence continues at coordinate 525,114 of CABFPE010000318.1, forward strand.
TTTTAACTTTATTATACAAAGCATGTTTACTTAATGCAGCTGTGTATATTTATTAAACTAAGTTTCGATTTAAGTTGAGAATACTGAAAATATTCCTTAAACAAATTTTAGAATAACAACCTAAAGAGCAATAAATGCTTCCAAGATTGAAATCTCCTGTATACAGTTTAGAGGTCTCATTGTAATTACTTATTGCAAAATTTATAAATACATAATGGTTTTAAAAAATAAACAAGATTTGAAGATTCCGTAATTTCAAAAGAGTTGGCATGCGCATATATTTTAAAGTACAGTGCTGCTAATTCAATTGAAACCATCCCATTTTTTAGTAAAAAAAATAGAAAATTGCATAGTTTTTAAACCTAAGCATTTCAACTTTATTTCAAAATAAACATTCCATCATATAGAAAAATGATTTTTAATAAAATGGATATGAACATTGAAATGAAGTCAGTTTAAGACATCCATTAAAAAATTCTTCAGGGCAATGTTTTGCTAATCTATAGAAATGCGATTTTATTGAAGATTACTTTGGTTTTACAATAAATTTGAAAATAATTTTATTAATTTGTGACTGAAAATTAACTTAATTGGCCCAAATATAATAAAAATTCCTAAGGAACCCAAACTGTAAACAAATAGGAAGAAACTGGTAAAAATTTTCGACATGGAGGAATATATTGCTATTACAAAAGACTAGTAAAGGAAAAATGATGTTAACTCAACAAAAAAGCACTTTAGATGTCTTCTTTCGAGCATGAAAAGTGCGAAATATGCAAAAGTCATCACCCATTTTAAATAAAAAGAGGAAACCTCCCACACATTTGAATAAGATTAATAAAGTAGCATGCCAAAAATTGAGGGAAGGAGAGGCTTTGCTAGAATAAGGAATCGGACGAAATAATATGGTCTGACAAAACAAGTTTAACCTTTATTGGCATGATATACGTAAAGATAAACAGTACTTTTACAAGAAACAACAAGGAAGCAAATTGCTGATGATTTGGAGGACATTTAGCTATTTAGCATTTTGAAGGGCACTGAAACTTTATATTTTGATGACTTTCATTAGGGAAATTATTTGTTTCAACAAGACAATGTAATAAGCCAATTCCAGTTATGAAACAAAATATTAGTGACATGCAATGAATATGCACGGAGAGACTTGGTCAGAATTGTTTATCCAATTGAGAAGCTATGTGATGATATTAGTGATCCTAAAAAGTCAATTCTTACTTGTGTGCGATAATATAACGCAAGCAAGCCTAGTAAGGCGTGATCACTCCATGAAAGAGCGAGTCATTACATTAGTATGTATTGCGTAAAAGGTAATATTTCAAAATTTTGAAAATCATTTAGTTCTTATTATACTCAATTCAGATGGAATGTTTGCTATTTTCACTAGCTCCATTTCAATATCCATACCCTTTTTGCCAACAATTACTTTTCTACATTAAGGATTGTTTGTTCTGAAATATAGAGTTATGTGTTTCGTTTTTGAAAATGCTGTTTATTGAAATGTTTAGGTTAAAAAAATGTTGGTTCCCTTTGAATCGTCATCTGTGAATTCAAAGTACCTGTATTTCTATTTGTCAATAATAGTTTGTGTCATATCAAGACCCAAAACAACTGTATTTTGAATCATCAACAAAAAATTGAGACATAAGTTGATATAATACATAAATCTAACTGAAAAGCATCGAGATGTATTTTCCTAAAGTTGGTTTTTAGTAGTTCTCACTGCTTTAATCCTGTAATATATATGAATTTCAATCAAAAGAAAATTAATTTGCCAATCATAATGTCCTTGAATATGTCGAGTCGCCCCGATTCACATCGAAAAATTCCGAAAGCTTCTTTGTCAAAATCAGTGGTGTTCGCAAAGGGGGACATGGTGGAATGTCCTATCGTCAGATTTACAAAATTTCTTTACACAATTGAAAAAATTTTTTAAAACTAGGGATTTGACATGCATTTTTAGAGTCGATATTTCATTATTTTTAAAAATGTACTCGGGATTCTTCCCCTTATTGGTCACTGGCTTGATCACGAATAAAATTTCCTCCTGTCAGAAAATCCCTGGTCAGAATGTGTTCATTTTAACAGCAAAGCTATATATAACTCTGTGCAATCAAATCTTGAAATAATAAAAAATTAATTGTATACATCTTGTCTAAAAATATAAGTTTTTAGTTTACACAGGCTGTGGTGATGGAGTAATACGCGCCTTTGATGCAAAATCTGGTTCCCAAAAGAGGCTCTTTAAGGGCCACAAATACTCAATTAATGGAGTGATGGTATGCATTTCGTTGAATAGTTCTTATATAATCTTTCCCAATCAAAATTCTTAGTTGGCTATTCTATAAAAATTTATAATAATAGTAAGCTAAGAATCGTGTTAACATTAGCTTTTAATCAAATGAATATTTAATTACTTAAGATTGTTATTCTCAGATGGCATCTAAATTTAGAAATACCAGCTGCAACTAACTGATTAATGAATTGTGTTTGAATTTTACTTATACTTGTGCTTGCCCACCAAATATTTCTGAGAAAATATTGGGAATCCTAATTTTAAGCATTTGGAGACCACAGTTTGTAATGCTAAGTTAATCCTTACAATTTATGAACAACGGATAGTCTAAGTTGTATTCAATCAGTGATACTGATTACTGAGATTTAAAAAGTATTTCTATGGTTTTTTTCTTAGTACTAGCTTAAGCAGCCTAGGAATATTTGAAATTGATACCATAGGTTCTAAACCATATATTTACCAGAGTATTAGAATTGGAGCGAACTCAAGCTTTTTTTAAATAATCAGCATTTTCAATGAATTTTTGTATTCAAGTATGTGTCTATGCCTCACGATATCCAAATTTCCAAATGTGACAAAAGGGTTTGTACATAGCTGTTTAAGGCCAAATACTGGTTACAGAAACATATTTTATGCCATCTAGTGTATCAAATTAACATTTTGTCTTATATAATTATAAATATTTGTTTTTAAAATAATTATTTACTAACAAAACCTACTAAACATTGTCACAAGTCATTTAAACTTTTGATAATTTTTGGGAGAAGACTGCAAGTAATTGTGTTTTAAAGTAATGAATGAAAATTTCAGGATATGTTATACAATTTTCACAGATATGTCAAGACGCTCCTTAGTTTTAGAAATTACATAGCATTGATTCCAAGCCTCAGCAAATGTGAAAATATTACTAAAATTAAATTTTAGAATTGCATAATTTAAAATAAGGTGAAAAAATCTATATACGGAATGACTTTGGTGACAATGAAATGCTTAAATGAGGGCAATTACTTTACAATTTAGATGTAAGGGGAAATTTTTTCATTGCATCGATGCAGAATATGACACCTTAGAACTGCTGTTCAGCCATTAATTTTAAGTGTTTGGAAGAATTGTTAATTAAGCAACTTAGAACAATTTTATTCTCAATCACTTTAAAATGAAAAACTCCATTTGCATGTATTATTAATTGCATTGTTATCTCGAGGTTCGATCCTATGCGTATGATTGAAAGTTCAATAACTAGAAAATCATTGCAATTTGTTAAGGCTACCCAAAATTTCTTTTTTTTCAATTAAAATATTATAATGCAATGCTTGAAATATTTTAACCCGAAAGTTTAGATTAATCTCAGGGGGAAGATTTTCAGTGTTTCAAACGATGGATCAGTTAAGATTTGGGACACCATTGGTATAAAGTCTGATCAACAGATAAAAGATGAAAAAAGAATGGCAAATGCCCAAGTAAGTAGCAATTTCTCATGTTAATAGTTTTTTCTGAGAGGAATAAGAAACTTCAAATTGGCTCGTAAAAATTATTGAACCACAAATATTTTTAAGTAAGGTATAAATCATTTTTCAATAAACTGCTGATTTTAATTTTAGGTGGAAATCTTAGGCCGAATAGGCATTCACTAAAAAAATTGAAAACTTAAAAAAGGATTTCTTCGAAAGACACTTTAAAAATCCTGTATAACAAGCCAAACGATTAGATCATTTTTTGATTTTCAACAGTAGTTCAAGATTATTCTTGGGATATTTATTCAATAAACAAGCAAATAATCATTGAAAAACGTACTTTGGGATTCAAAATTTTATGAAAATACCTTTAGTGGTGTGAAGTTGTACTTTTTACACATGATCAAATTATCAGAAAGCTTGCATCTATTGATCATTATTATGTTCAAGATAGTCCTGAAGATTTAGCACTGGTTTACATCATTAAGTAAGATGATACATTGAAATTGTTTTAAAAATATTAAAGTTCAAAAAAATACGTAAATTGTATGAAATGAATGTTTCCGAAAAGACTATGGATTGCCATAAGTTCTCCTATTTGGATTCTGCTTGTAGGAAATGAATAAACCTCGCAATTTCAAACAATGTAACAGGGCTTGGACTTCCCTAGGAAAGATGCGAGTGCCAATATTTTGCTGAGCCCGAATGGGAGTTTCAAAACCTGAAAGGAATTGTACTTTAACTTAACCAATTTTATCCCCGTAGATACATAAATGCCTTGAAACTACTGGTAATTCTTGATTTTTGACACACTATTATAATTACCAACCCGGCAAACAGATGCTAATTTGCAAGTTTCTTAAATTTTGGCATAAAAAATTCAGAGTTGCCATTTGTTGCAAGACAAAATCTTGATGAATATTTAAATATCAATTAGGATAAAATAGCTTAATATTTCATTATATCTGATCACTTATTGTTTCGCCGTGGCACGGTCTTTGGGAGTGAATAAGGTGGGCAGTGGAAATCCATCCCACGTTGAGATTCAATCTTAACAATGTGAGAAGTTATGGTTTCGTATTTGAATATTATGTCGATACATCGAAACACAATCCGTTCTCTTTCACAACATGTCTAGATTTCATATTTCATTCTGTGTACATTAAGAAAAAACATTTTAGCCTCTTCATTAAAAAATTCCTTTAACTATGCCTGGCTTCAGTCTACTTTCTTGAGGTTCAATGGCAATTCAAATAATAATGATTCTTATTAATCCAAAACCTAAAATTTAATAGTTCAAATTGATACTTTGTTTGCATTTATATGTGTTTTTGAACATTTCAAATAACCATAATTTACATCATTTTCAGCTTTCGAAAATATTTCTTGCTAATTTAGGAAATATACGGGTGCACAAAATGACCAGTGCGCCACAAGCTCGCAAATCCGAATCAGAAATTTTGCAGAATAGTATAAGATATTCAGCTTTAGCTTATTGTTACTCCACACTATCAAACCATGATATTTCTGTAGGCTTCTTAGAAGAAAAATAGTTTTTGACCAATTTGGTTATAAATTTTTTATGAATCATTACGCGTTTTCATTTGAATATGCAAACTTTTGAAATATTTAAGAATTTAAAACTAAATTTAATTTTTCCTTTGTGAATGAAATTTACAGATGTAGTAGACACGCCCATTAGCATTATCACGAAGCCCTGTGGCAATTTTGCTAGCACTTCGAAAAGGATCCAATGAATGCAGCCAAATGAAAATTCTAGTATGCAATGGGAAAACCTCTAAAACTACAGTGAAACTATATGTTCAGTACTGTATTTTATTTTCATAAAAAGATATACAGTTGCGAATTGTTGCAGCAGAAAGACTAATTTCTGCTAGAATAATGAAATCACATATCTTTTTCAACTATTGTCTTTTCGCGATTCTCGCATTTTTATCTAATCTATGCTAATGGCGCCGTTGGTGATGCCGCATGAGTTGGCAGACGAATGAATTGTTGCAATTACAGAATTTTGCTTAATTAGAACGCTAAAACATCCCGTATTAAGATCAATACAACGTGCTTAATTATTATTTTATTGGGAATAGTTTCATAAGAAATGATATGTCCTGCATAGAAACAAGTTATTTCCATAATCACTCACTAAGCATAATAAAACAAAACTTAAGTCTACAAACATTAAGTAATAATTGCAAATTTTATAAAAGCTTGTAATCATTGATTCTATGAGCAATGAAAAACAAACAATTGGCAGGGCGAATGATAAGATTTGTCTTGTACACATATTGTAGAAGGTGTTTTGTGAAATTTACATCATTATCTAAGTTAAAACACAATTAATGCGGTCTGTGTTAGCCAATTAAATCTCCAGAGTCATTGCAGTTGCTTTGCTTATCCATTATAAATCATTGAATGTGATCACGAGAAATGTTTAAGTGATGATAATTTATCAACCGCAAAACAAAAACGCGTATAACTTTCGTCCTCTCCAAGTTAAATGTACACATATATGCAACAGAAGACGAAAAAATGAGTGGAATGTTATCTCAGAGCATCCATTAAAATACAAAAAATTTCTCTGTTTTACCCTTGAAATTATGTTATTCCGACATATATTTATATCGAACTTAATATTTTTCTTTGCAATTGTTCATTGATTATTATTAAATTTCATTGTTAAGCTTCAACTACATGTCAAAGGGATGAAGTTCGAGAAAATACAAAATAATTTTGGGTATATGCCTCTTAGAAACCATAAATTAAATATTTTAAGTTGTAAGAATGTGAAGTGTTATATTTTTCATGCACGCTTATATTTATTTTTAACATCCAATATTTGTTTAACAGACCTTTTACTTAACTTATTCTTTTGTCTAAAGCGGTGGTTCTCAAAAGGGGTCCACATGGTCCCTAGGGGTTCATGTAACTTAGGTGGGGTCCAAATACAAAAAAGCGAAGTGGGGGACCACGGTGACTTTTCGGTGGTCCATATGACAATTCTAATTCAGAACGGTATTCATTACTGAGAATGGAATTTCTACAGAAATTCGCACTATTTTAAAATAGTAAAAGTGAAAATTTTATTCAAACAGTTGTTCTATTTTTTCATTGTAATTAAATCGAAGAAAAAACTAACGATAACTTAGTTTAGTTTTCATTCAAAAAAAGCATAATCATTTACTAAATCTTTAATATTAACAATTCATTTACTATTTTATTAGTGATTTTTGGCGGGGGTCCAGCTAAAAATAAAAAAAGGAAAAGAGGTCCATTAGTAGAAAAGGTTGACAATCAACGATTTAGAATAATCCTAACCTTAACATGAGGAATGCTATAAAGTTGTGTACGATCGATAATCAAAAAATATTATTAAATATTCCTAATATTTATGAAGAAAGGTTTTGCGCATTCCTTTAGCAATTCTCAAGCGGAAGTGTTGAATTGCATTGGTTGGACTTGAAGCTAGTCAGCCGACAATCCTGCGCCAACTGGAGTCATATTTTGTCGAGTAACTCAAAATTAGCGTGTTTATTCACCGGATGAAACCTGAATAACGCATTTCATTCTACCCAATGTTGCTATAGTTGGAGACTGCTTCTTTTATTAGCATAATAGAATCAGTATATTTGCAAATATCCTTCTTTTTAATTTTTTTAGCACTTACTGTCTCAGTGCTGGACTTTGTCACTTTATCGGTCTTTCCCTCTAAATTTAATTTTAGTGCTAGTTTCTTTTATAAAATTTCTGCTTTATTGCTCAATAGGAATATAGCTGCATAGGAATATATTTTAAGCAATTAGCCAAAAAATGCCTGAATAGCGACGGATCTTTAAAAAAATATATTAATTATATAATAACTGATTTTGTGATTATGAATATAAATAATAATTATTATATAATTAAAAAATTATTCAATTTAATTATATACGGATTGTAATCTGGTTGTTGATGTCTTCTTGCTAAATGCAGCTTTGCGCCTTCAGTATTCGGAGTTTCACAAATAATCTCTATTGAAATTGAGATCTGAAAAGTGAGATGTGTATGATTTCCTTCTCCCATAATCTGAAATTGTGAAGTAAATTTTAATATGCATATAAAATTGTTAAAACTTTTCAACCTGATTGTGAATTTTGTTGGAGCATATTACTGAGGAATGTTAATTGTTGAAATTTATAAGCACATTTTGATTATATTAACCTATAATTAAAATATGTAGATTTCTATTTCTGTACTAATTTGTATTGAATTTATTTTGAATTTTTGTATTACGTTCAACAACGTATTTTATAGGTAAAATATAAGCAAAAATATTTTAGTCAAATTGTAGAAAATAATTTATTAATATAATTGTGATCATTGTTAATTTCACTTCAATTCTGATGCAGTTAAATTTGGGATGGATACAATGATATACTTCCAAAGAATTAAAACACAGGCTTGAACAAACGGATAGTAATTTGTCTGAATTGGCAATTCCAGACACAACCTTAATATTAAGCACAATGTGGTATTCTCATTACTACTAGTCTTCACTCACATCAATAGAGCCAAATTTATACGAAAGCCTCTGTTTAGAAGTGCTAAACACGTTCTTAGAATTGATGTACAAGAAGTTTGCAGCCAGGTCGAACATTTCACATTACAAAAACTTAGAACTGACGGCCTTGCGGGCTGGTCCTCCCTGACGTCAAGTAAAGTAGTCAATGTAACTTACAACTAATATCATATTTATATTCCAAAATACACAAGAAACCAAAAATTTGAAGGGATTATTAATCATAATCTTCTCATTTTAATATCATTATTTTATTTCTCTTCAGTTTTGTACTGTAAGGTCTTATTAAATAAATAAATAGATAACTAAATAAAATACTTTTAATGCATTTCAATCGATTTCATTATCTGATAATTGTGAATGCAGCATAATGACATGATTATTTATGAAATATTGAGGCACTGATATATAGGCTTAGCTTTGATGACTATGGGAATATCTGAAATTATAATACCAAAAAAGAGAATTTTGAGATTTTAGGGTTGCACGTACTTTTATTTAGATTAAGAATGATGGTGTTAGCCCCAGTCCTACATATGTTTCAGAAGAAAACGAATTAAATATAAGTCTTAACCGTTCATCCAACCACAGCTCTCTCAGTAGTGGTCGTGGCACTACCAATAACAGCGACGAAGTGGCGATCGACGTCAATGCGACTGACATTAATGATTTGGACAACATGCTTAATTAGTGACAACGATTGTGTGAAAATTACAAATTTAAATGAAATTTTGGAACATTCAATTTACAAAGGTTGTATATATGTGTATGTAATAGACAATAGACAAAGTTAGAACTGTTGTTTTTTTAATATTGCTCATAAATATAGTAAAAAGCAAAAAATGAGCTGAGTGCTTATACTCATATATTGTGAAGCATTTCCAATGAACTACTATAGTTTTCTTTTGTCTTCTCAAAAATGGATTGCTTATTCGCGGAATTTAAAACACCAAGTCGTGGTGGTTTTAGCAGCTTTGTTCGTTACTTATTGTAAAATAAACTATAGCAGCTTAAATTTAATCAATGAGCTCATTTTGTGTCAGTCGGAAAAATCTGGTTATCCTTGCGTCCATTATAAAATATCAAAATTTTCAGTTTGGAAAATTTTTCTTGAATATTATACATAAAGTATGAGACGTTGCTTAGTCCTGCAGGAGCATTGATTCAATAGGAAAATTGGCATACTTATTTCTGTCGACATTATAGCAAAATACCGGTAGCATCAAAATGTCGTAATGCATAACTAAGAGAAAAAATTAGGGATGAGACAATCTGAAAAAATCAGGAGAGATATATAGTCAGAATTAATCGATAGACGAAGCCCAGATAGCAAAATCTAAAAAACGTTATTATGAAACACCCTACTGCAGTAGTTGCAGTAAGCGCTTAATCCAGAATAGAGTATTGTGGCTACAGCCGCATTTGGCGAAAAATATTTCTGCGGATACTTTACGTAATTACCTATTACAGCGGCTTTGCTACTGATTGACAGATAGAAGTAACAACCATCCAATCAAATGACGCACGCACACATATTAACTTTAAGGATATGTGCTTCGACTACGGCTACGGCTACAACTAAGATGCTAAGTTAATTATCGACCAACATCTACGCAGAAATCTGTAGCCGCAGTTCTCTAGTCGCCAAAACCAATTTGTAAATTTGCAGTCTGTCTTGTTGTGGGTGATGAATGAAGTTAAGTGATGGTTTCCATTTTCTAAGTTGTTCATTCATTTGTAAAAATGTATTAAGCTAAGCTGGTGAAAGTATTGGCAGATTTTCTAGTGTCCTCGACCAGCGCGGATTCAGAAAATAATTAATGGTGCGTATGGACTGATAAATGTTCCCCGTAGTAGTAGACTTAGTAATACAAAGATTCATTAGAAATAAAGCATGACTTAATATAGACTATATATGAATATTGTACATATATATATATATATATATACGCATAAATATAGTAAGAGGCAAAAAATGAGCTGAGGGCTTATTCTCATATATTGTGAACTACGAAAAAGTTTTTTGCTGTCTTTCAAAATATAAATAGCAATTAATAATAAGACAAAGACGGAGACTTTGAACAAATGTTGCAACTGCAGAGAAAAAAAGTATGAGTTTGAACTTCCACGCCACGAGTGACGACTTGAAATTGGTAAAAAATGCACATATAAATAATATTCAAATTTTTTGGAGTAAGCGTGATTAAAGATTTCCTTTGCATCCATTTTGATTTAATGAACATATATTTGTAAGTCATATTAAAATAATTAGTTGCATATTTAAATATTATAGGAACGAAATTATGAATATGAAAGAAAAATAATCATTTCTAAAAAATATTTTTGAAAATGGCAAAATAGTATGTGTTTGAATCTGGGTATATACAAAGGTAAGAATGCCAGCTCATGCAGTAGGCAGAAGTCAATGATATAATTTTGCAGCAGGCCTGCGTGGGCATGCTTTTTTAGTTAGTTGGACATGAAATCCAGACGAAACTCTACTGGAGGCATAGCTAAAATTGGTTCCGCCAATGTATCTGTAAATACAGTTCAACTTGGCCAATTGGTGATCCATCCTTTTTGTGAATGAAAGCCCTTAGCAGTTGATTACATGAAATATCATAGTGTGACGCAGTGATTTTTATTTATTCATAAGTCTGCTGGCTCAAAATGATATTTTGCATCACAATTTATGTGAATGCGAACATGCACAATGTAATTGTCATTGCTATCTACATACTAAATCTGTCAATTGAATTCGGTGATGCAATGAGGTCATGAATCAGTTTTTGTGGATGCAACTAATCTTGCAAGGATTACTCAATTACCAATATCTATGTGGTTAGGTGTGCTAAATGACTTTTCTAATTATTTCACTATCATACTTCATTAAAATAACCACATCCACTCAGATTTTAGAAATTTGGACAAGAGCAGACTCCCTAATCTGTTAGATCACAATGTTCCTAATGAGAGAATATCGCAATTTATATTCAATCATTTTATATCTCCTCCATTCTAGACTATTTGTGAAAGTTGAGCAACCGATTGGAGTAGATTTTATAATTGCATCAAAACCATTATTGACAAACACTTCGTTTAAAAATTTATTCTTCCCTGCATAGATTATGAAATAATGAACTACGCTATTCGTATCAAATATCATCCACATTTTATAACCATTCTTAAAAATTTTTAAGCATTTGATGTGACAATGTGCTTGTCAGTTTTAATACAATTACATATATTGCAAATATACTACAAAATTAGAGAGATTATATTTTGTTTGAATCTCTTGCACAGGATTTTAGAATTCTGCTCGTTGGGAAGCTTTAACAGAGAGCTTTCACAATCGGTATCACTTTCAGAACAGTACATTTCTTTCGCATATACAGTCAATCCCGCCTAAGTCGGATCGACTAGGACCAATGAAAATAATCCGACTTACAAGAAATCCGAGATATAATTTTAGGGGACTTGACTTGTACTAGTTCCGCGAAAACCGAGATTTACGATAGCATAACTTTTGTGCAAGCAATCTGATGGTTGTTATGAAAGAAGTTGTTTTAAAAATATTAAAATAAACTCTGCTGGAAGAAAAAATTAATCATGTATTCTTATGTCTTACAGTATTTTTCTTCCAATACCTGAATTAAACAAATACTAAATTTAACTTTACTTATGGTGCTATCAATCACTTCGTTCTATTTTAGATTACATATTTGTCATACGATGGATGCATACAACAACTCTTTAAGTGAAATTGACAGAAATAATTCGAATCAATACAGACAAATATTTTGACCAATATTATAATAATTTCTAGGGACATTTTTAATGTTCTAACCAATTCGATTGTCAACACTTAGGGTTATTTTAGTTAAAATTCGAAAGCTAAATATTTCCCATGTTTTAGTGATATAAATATATATATTATAACGTTTTCTAGGGTTACTTTATTTACAAATTTTACAATAATTTTTGTATTCCTTTATTTCATCCATCTCATAAATCAAAATCATCATCTAAATACTTGAAAGAGAAAACCCCATTATTATTTTTGTATTCCTTTATTTAACACATCACATAAATCGGGAAGTTTTCATTTTATCATCATCTAATTTTACTTGAAAGATTACCAGACAACTTATTTAAATTATCACCCATTGACGGCATCGTACATAAACATACCTATGTTGAGCTCTACNGGACTTGACTTGTACTAGTTCCGCGAAAACCGAGATTTACGATAGCATAACTTTTGTGCAAGCAATCTGATGGTTGTTATGAAAGAAGTTGTTTTAAAAATATTAAAATAAACTCTGCTGGAAGAAAAAATTAATCATGTATTCTTATGTCTTACAGTATTTTTCTTCCAATACCTGAATTAAACAAATACTAAATTTAACTTTACTTATGGTGCTATCAATCACTTCGTTCTATTTTAGATTACATATTTGTCATACGATGGATGCATACAACAACTCTTTAAGTGAAATTGACAGAAATAATTCGAATCAATACAGACAAATATTTTGACCAATATTATAATAATTTCTAGGGACATTTTTAATGTTCTAACCAATTCGATTGTCAACACTTAGGGTTATTTTAGTTAAAATTCGAAAGCTAAATATTTCCCATGTTTTAGTGATATAAATATATATATTATAACGTTTTCTAGGGTTACTTTATTTACAAATTTTACAATAATTTTTGTATTCCTTTATTTCATCCATCTCATAAATCAAAATCATCATCTAAATACTTGAAAGAGAAAACCCCATTATTATTTTTGTATTCCTTTATTTAACACATCACATAAATCGGGAAGTTTTCATTTTATCATCATCTAATTTTACTTGAAAGATTACCAGACAACTTATTTAAATTATCACCCATTGACGGCATCGTACATAAACATACCTATGTTGAGCTCTACATGAACTGTTTGTAGGTCAATATCATGGAGCTATGTATAGTAGCTCTATGGTCAATACCATGAGCTGCGCTGTAGTATTTCATTATTTTTACTACGCTATGCTTGAATCGCGTGCAAGGCAATTTCCATCCGTCCTACTTGTGAATGAAATTTTAACTTTGTAGCCTGTACGTAGATTTCAGGTCCAATTTAGAATTTATCCGACTCAGAATTGTCCGACTTGAAAATAATGTTTTGTATGTGTACATATTGGAGTTTGTCTGTTCATTATTAATAGTAAGAGTTACACGAAAATCCGACTTAGTCACATCCGGCTTAGGCAGGGTTGCCTGTATTATACCTTTTTCAGCTGAATTAAACAAAAATTAACGCAAATTAAACAAAATTGCAAGCAAATTAAAAACATGGCTTTCCGTGAAAGCAAATTAAACAAACGTGTCGGCATTTTACAATTAACAATATTAAATATTGTTAGTAATGTATTTCTGATTGTCCATGCCATTCCAACATGATTGTTTTGCTTGAATTCAAACATATTTGAAAGTACTGCATTGATTTAAGGGGAACCTTGCACTATTCTCAACCTGGAAGTCTTCTAGTGCGTGCTAAGGCAGACCAGGGAGTGCATGGCCCTCCTTGTTGGGTGATTTGCTCCTCACATCCTTGATGCAAAAAATGAAGTATTGATTCAAATATTTTGTAACTAAGTTTCAGTGAAGAAATGCGAATCAGTGTGTGCTAATATAGTTTAGTTAAAAAAATTAAATGCTAACGTCATTCTTTTAAAGAAAAAGAGTTTATAATGAAGTAGAAAATATTTTACATGAGTAAAAATATGATTAATTTATTGAAAGCTACGGGTTATATCCCTTCTAACTTGCAAATGTAGACACAGACCTGCATTCTTATCCATTAATATTTTGATTGAGAAGAACATCAAAAAAATTCTATTGCCCATATTTTGCAAGGTTTGCTCTGTAATTCTTCTTTTAATGTTCACACCATGAATGATCTCACTAGATGTATAAAATGCACTATCATAAACATTGACAAACAGTCGAAAATTGTATATATTCCATTGGAGAAGTTAGATTTGTTAATTGGATTCATGGAAGTTTCAATTTCATACTGTTAGGGCGTCCATGATTGAATCATATCTACGAGATGAGGTTGCGTAGAACAGAATCTTGCATTTACTGTATTAACATGATAATCAAAATTTGATATTATTTGCGCTCTGGAGAAGGAAGTTCCCCTTTAGGAATAGAAGTCTAGATGAATTATGGCTCCTGAATTCTGAGAAAATTAAAAGTATGACGAAATTCAACTTGCCTTTTGCTGATGGAGGGGAATGCATACCCATCCTCTGATTCGCCAATGTCACCGACTGCATGCATATTAACATTGTGCAACATTAAAGCAGATAAGTAAAACTGTTTACTGGCTAATAATATGCAATAGCTCAGAACAAACCATATATTATACATTGCTGCACCTAGTGTGATTTGTTTCAAATATCTAACATTCAGTATACATGTATACCCCACAATATTATTCACCCCTCAATTTTCCTGATTTTTAGATATAAAACGATATTTGTAATTTTTTGTTAATATTCTCTCTGTTAATTTAACAATTGTATGCACCATATATTTATATCTTGTAGCAAAATTTCAGATAAACCTAAAGTAGGCATAGCATATTAGTCACTCCTAGCCATTTTATCATCTATATTGTGTATATAAAAGAGTAATTTTGTTTACATCGTCTATAAAGAATATCATTTTTTGTTAAATTAGGGTCAGATTACTTAAATATTACGAGTTGTTCATATTAGCAACAAACTTGGCTTTTAACATATTATAAGTAATCTCTCTTCTTTGCGAGTTTTAAATATTCGTTTTTTATATAAGTATTAGACTTTTAATCAGAAGATAATTGAAAATTCTAATGTTCCCAGATATTATATTCAAATTGAAAAAAAAAATTACAAATCGTATAATTTTTGTCGATATTTGACATGCTGGCAATCTTCAACAAGTCCAGAGATTAAAGCAATCAATCATTTGCAGGTATTGATGATAGTTTCGTCTCTGTGCCAAAACTTTGAAATTTCTGAAATTCCTGTCTCCTTGATTGTTATGGTGTGAGTTCTGAAACGCGATTTCATAACAGCTCACAATGTTTCAATGGAGGTAATGTCTGAACTATTACCTGATCAATGCTACACTAAGACACCCTCTCGTTCAAGACATTTCCTAACCGACTTGGGATGGTGGCAAAGCACACTGCCTTGCATGAAGCTCCACCTTACCATTATCTTACTTGAGGAAGCATTTTTGTTCTAAGGAATCTGGTACTTTTTTGAAGTCATGGTTCCTTTCATTACGTGTAAGTAACATGGTGCTTGCATAGATGTCATGATCATGACCATATCATGATCTTAGTGGGAAACTTAATATAATTGGCTATTAGTTTTGGATCCAATTCTGTGTCAAACACAAACAGTTGGTCGACTTGCATCTTGGGCACTGAAATTTGAGAAACGGACTTTGGACCGATAATTAAATGTCCATATTTGGTGTTGTTTTCACAATCACAGCGCATGCTACGCATTCTTTCAGCTCACTTTTTGATCCATATTATTCAAGCTATCTGATCGTATTTTATGCCAAAATCATATTCTGTCAGGGACTATTACTTAGTAGGCCCCGATTCTGTGTAGATCATAAGCACAAAAATAGTCATTGACAGGCAAAGAGGTGACTAGTAATATGTTACACCNATAGACCTCTAGAGGTTTTCTAAAAAATGCAAAAAATTGCTCGAAAAGATATTGATACATAGTTAAAAAGGGGGTATAATTGAATAATTATTTATACAAGTATGGCCGCAGTTTTTTTGACCAATGGCTGCCAAATCCAGAATTTCTAAAAAACGCCTTTTTTCTTATCAAAATCAATAGAAAAGTGTAAAAAGTCATTGAAAAATGATTATTATTAGAAACCCGTATATACACAACCCTGCTTTTCTTTACTACTTATTACTTAGTAGGCCCCGATTCTGTGTAGATCATAAGCACAAAAATAGTCATTGACAGGCAAAGAGGTGACTAGTAATATGTTACACCTATTTTACGAGATTTATTTATTTTTATATATATTCTTGAATGAAATATTCTCTGTAAAACATGAAAGCAAATTTCATTTTATTGTTTTAGGTAAAAGCTTCCCTAAACAACTAAGGAATTTCCTGAATTTTATGCTTAAATCGCTTCTCAAATTCAAAGATTTATAAAATCTGAAAACACTACGGAATAGAGTCTTACCGCACTAATTTTTGAAATCATTTTAGGCGCCTCTTGTTCTCTTACCTTTAATGTATCAGATTCGGAAATGCTATTTCAGAAACAGGACTTAGTCTTGCTTAAATTTACCACTACATGCGGCACATTACAAAATTTTTAATATAGGCAGTTCCGGGTTCAATGAGAAACAACTTTCCTGTATTTCTGCACATTTTATCCCATCATAGTTTAGCAAAATCATGTTCACAATTTCTATTACTGTATTTCTGATACTCCTAGAGTGTAATCAGAATAAAAATTTCTTCAGCAAATTTAGAAATCATATTGGAAAACTACAGACTACCTAAAAGTATAGAATACAACAATAATTTGTAGAAAGCTGATTAAGAAAATGTTTTCTTATAAAAGTTTTTGTTCAAATGCCAAATGAATGTTTTGAAATAATATGTTCTCATATTCAGATTCTGATTGATGACTAGATTTGCTAGAAAAGTTAAAATTACCAGTCATAGCAGCATTTTGTTAATGAGCAGTTTCTAGACATCAATGAATCATTTTTTCATAAAGAGCTTCAAACTCACGTTTTCATTGGATGTCAAAATCAGATACTTGACATAATCTCCATAATATAGATGATATCAGATGTACAATATATTTATAAAGAGCTGCATGGTGTTATGGAGTATTTAAAATTTTCACATTGTTTTACATGTGCATTTAAATATTTTCAAATGAATCAGAAGATTCTAAAAATGACAGTTCAATCACTACTGTGTTAAGCTAAACAAAGCATAATTGTAAAAATACTTGCAATTATAAGAAACAATGTGGTCTTAAAAGCCTAAATAAAGTTGAAGCATTCCTTGTTTTTTCAATGTCCCAATCGACCCAACCTATTGACATTAAATATCAAAAACAAAAGTAATACATTGAATAGCTAAGTAGCTTTATGCAAATATTTATTAACAATCTTCTGAAAGTTAACCATATTCTTAATAAGCAATAATTGTTCTGTAAGTTACTTATAAATATGTCAAAAATGGAAAATTTAATATATAATTCATTCCATCTATATAAATCAATTAAGTATCACTTTATTCATATGTTATATATAAATGAATTTACAAATGCGATAAATAAATTATTTTATAATCAACTACATTAAAGAAAATAAAAAAATATTGGACACAATATTAATTTAAAATTATTAATTCCGTCTTTCTTTCTTTATTTACCACTTTTTCGTTGTTTTGTAGCTTAGGTAGAAATTTGTTAACGAACATTACAATGCTTATATCTTAAATTTCAACAGATAAAATCTTTGAAATAGTAAAAGACAATGGCTAGTCAATTAAGCTTATTAAAAAACATTCAATCGTGAATGTCTAAAGAAAGTAACAAAGAACAACATCATGATGCAAGCAATGACAATAACCATAGTTGTATATTTAGAACTTTCGTATAAGTGAAACAAACTTAACAGTTTAAAAGAAAAAATCAAAATATTGAACACCAAATTAAAATTCACCGAATTTTTAAAAATATTAACATCATATACAATAAACAACATCTTCAATAATAAGGCTCTTATCAATAAGAAATAAGTTTTTTCTGTGATTTATCAATAAACAATATGATGGTTGCAATAATTATACACAAACGAACTAAGACTTTTCACAAAATCAAATTTAAAAAGAAAATCTTTGAAAAATCATTTACTAATTTTACAATCAATTTATGGAACAAACTCCATCCAGATATTAAAGAAAAACGAAGTTTCAATAAATTTAAAAAATCATTAAAAATTTAACTAAAACGAAGAAGATCCAACTACTTATCAAATTATAGGCCAAAGTCCATAAACTATAACAAAGCTATTGAACAATGAAGACCAACTATTTATATCCTCAATGACAATAAACTTTCCAAACCAAGATAAAGTATTTTTTAGTGCCAAGTTAATTTCTATCTATTGTTTTAATTCGTCATAAGTGTTAATCACTTGATTTGTAAAAAAAAAAAAGAATTAAATAAATAAATAAATAAAAAAAATTATACATCGAAAAAACTAAGAGACATATGGGAACAAGATCTTTATTAGGTCTTACAATGGCAGCATTCGCAATTGATGTCATTAAATGAAATTTTGATGCTAGAGATTCTAATAAGCAAAGTTGTTATTTCAGATATGTTGACGAAATTTCTGAAATTTTTCAAGGAAAAGAGATAGCAGACATTTTTCTAAAATATCTTAATAACTCTAATCACACAACTCCTCAAACTTGGCATTGGTGGAATTGTACTCAATTGATTCCTATCGTATCTCCGAGAGCGTTCGTATTTCGTTGTCATAAATATCCATCTCTCGTGCCGAGTACGCCTCTTCTCTGGTATGCCTCAGGGCTCTGTCCTGCTATTTCTCATCTATAAACTACCACTGGCTAGTACCTATGATGAAAATAATTTAAACTACCACATTTACGCTGATGACAATCAAATATACAAGATCATTGCAGTCATTCATTGAATCCGTCATTAAGATTTCGGAGTAGTCATTGTCTTCACTGCGATTACATCAAAATGACGATAAGACAGAATTCCTCATTATCGGGAAAGGAGCATACCTTGAAACTTTCTCTAGAAATTTTTCTGTGACTGTTGGTTTGTACTCGATACGCCCGAAGCCTTTTGTTAGAACCCTTGGTGCTCTTATAGATGCTGAACTGAATATGAAAAAGCATGTTAATCGTATTGTTACTTCGTGCAATTACCATCTCCGGAACATTACGTCACATCAGACGACATCTCAGTTTAGAAACAGCTAAAACTCTTGTAAATTCCCTTATTTGTTCCCGTATAGACTTCAACAACATTTTATTATACGGTATTTCAAGTTCTCTCCCTGAACGACTTGAGAAGGTTCAAAACAACTGTGCTAGAGTAGTACTGTTGTTAAGCCGATCATCTCGCATTACCCAAGCCTTGAAACAACTCCAATGGCTGCCCATGAGATATCGAATTGACTACAAAATTGCCCTTTTAACGTGAAAATCTCTTATGTGATGTGCACCCTCATATATAAGCGAGTGGCTTAATCCAAACACCACAGCTAGTCGTTCGCCGTACCTAGAGACTCTGCGTGCTCCAAAGGTTAACTTGGCTTCTGCTGGCGCTCTGTCATTTTCAATGGCTGCACCAACTGTATTCAATCGCCTACCATTTGCCTTACTGACGAATTCTAATCTGATGGCTTTCAAGAAAGCACTGAAGTCACATTACTTTGAAATCGCCTTCAGTTAGTCGCTGTGCCATTAGCGATTTTGAACTTGGAACATTTCGGGATTAAGGCTCTCTATAAATTTTTTTGTATTATTATTATTATTCAATCAATGTATTATTGACAATAACTTTCCCGACGTTTTGAAATATTCGGATATCTCACCACTATATAAGAAAGGAGATCCTCTCGATCCATTTAATTACCAACCAATAAGCATAACGCATCCATTTTCTAAAATTTTTGAAAAACTTTTAGCTGCCCAAATATATAAGTATTTAAACGACAATAAAATTCTATCAGAGCATCAATTTGGATTCAGACCAAAATTCAGCACTACTGATGCCATACTCTCAATTACCGAAAATTTAAAATGTAACCTAAATAACAATCTTTCTACGGCTGTTGCATTTTTAGACCTTAGTAAGGCATTCAATTCTATGGATTTTAACGTTTTAAAAGCAAAATTATTTGAACAGGGCTTCAGTCATTTAGCTATACATCTTATAATGCATTTTTTGAATAATCGAAAACAGCGTGTAAAATTGGACGAAATTTTTTCAGACTATACAACTACAAATCTTGGAGTTCCACAAGGCACAGTATTAGGGCCTATCTTATTTGCACTCTATGTAAACGATATGTCTCAATCATTAAAAAATGGAACTATTTACCAATACGCTGATGACACATGTATTATTAGAACATCGAAAAATCCGTTTGACGCTACTAAGTTTTTGACTAAAGACATTGAATCACTGATTACGTATTTTGATAATAATAGATTAAAAATTAATGCAAATGAAACTCAATTTATTATATTTGCACCAAAGGAACATCAAAAGATTTCCGAAAATATCAAAATTAACATAAATAAAAATATAATAGTGCAATGTAAATCAGTATGTTATTTAGGAGTAACAATTGATCAAGATTTAAAATTTAATGAATTTTTGTCTTTAAAATTAAGAAAAATGGCATCTGGAATTAAATTTTTATATCATTTACGGCACCTAGGGAATTCATATCATAAACAGTTTATTAATTCTTTTGTAATCAGTGAATTTAGTTATTGCTGCTTTCTCTTTCAACATATTACTGCTAGAAATAGAACATCATTATCAAAACTGTACAACTGGTCTTTGAGATCACTCAATTATATCCCTAAACACGAATCTGTCAGAGACTTAATATCAACATATAAGATACTATCACCTTTATATTATATCCAATATCAATCACTCTGTATAATGCATAAATATGTTAATAGCTCAAATTCCTTTAAGTTCCTAAATGATTTCTTAAAACACAATCAAAGAAACAAAAAACTTTTTAGCAATATTAATCGCAAAGATTCATTTACATTTATGTGTTCGAAATTGTGGAATGATCTAAATGTGGAAATTAAAACTGAAAAAAATTATAAACATTTTAAAAAAAAGATAAAAGAAATTTTACTGGAAAAGCAATTATTAATTGGAATTACAAATGAATTAAGCACCTGGACTCAATTTATATAAATTTTAAGCCCTTTAAGTAAGGTGCATATTTATATTTTTGTATATTTATATTTGTTTGTGTGTATTTGTTTGTGTGTTAGTTTGTAGTTCTTGTACTAAGTTACGCAATAAATTTGCTTTAACTCTTATTATTATTATTATTATTATGATTATTGTAACATTGTCCCAGAAATTCAATTTACAATGGAATTTCAAAATGATCATATACTAAATTTTCTTGATGTCTGCATACATGCTTCAAATAGTAAATATGAGACAAGTTTGAACATCAAGGAGCACGACTATCTAAACATATTGTTTAGATGGCCGTAGCAAGGGGAAAAATTCGTGATTATGCAGCCAATATACTTCCAATTGCGACATCTTACAAAATCAATACAATCAAGGTCTTATTTATAGCGCAAAAATGATAATTTCAAATTTCGAACATCTAACATCTGGAGCTAACAAAATTTTGAAAATTTTAGATAATAACGTTAATCCGCACAAATTGATCGAGAAATATTATATTGCGTTTTTTCAAATGACACAACAATGCACGCTACTGAAAAAAGTATTGATGGAACTAAGATTGATGTTCATCTAAGGCTTCCCTATATAGAAAACCAAGTAAGAAAATTAAAAATAAATTAGAATAATGAATATCAAATTAAAAAGGACAAAGGTTTTTCCAATATTTACATCCTACAAACCGAAAGATATGGTTCAAAATTAAGACGAAATCCCAAAAAATAGTTTCCTCTTCTGTTTATGCACACAAATGTGAAAAATCATATGTCGGGGAAATAAACGACATTTGGGTACAATTATTAAGGAACACATGAACGGGCACCTAAAATCCAAAATTTCTATTCACAAATATCAACCAAGATCAAAACATCATTAAATAGGAGAAGCCCTAGCAATTAAACAATCAAACAAATATCAATTATTAAATAAACAACTAAGCATAATATCATTTAACTCATCTTAAGATGTAAAGCATATTTGTATATTGATTATGATTTGAAATAAACTAACTGGTCTATCCCTTCCCTAGGGTCTATCTAGAATATGAAAATTGAGAAGCTCAGTATAATCAATTCGAATATATATATATATATATATATATATATATAA
>CABFPE010000318.1:548934-581286 GCA_900660155.1 Hofstenia miamia
ATGGGTTACAAGCCGAAAAGAAATACACTGTAGGGACACCTGTAAAAAAAGTTAAGAAAAAATTATGTATTTTGAGCTACATCGTGTTTTATATTAAACTTTTATTTCATGAGGAATCAATTTTATGTTGATAAATAGTTGCTGCATTTATTTTTCTGTTATTCATTCTTTTTCAAGCAAACTGAAACAAATTAAACCGAAAATTTCTTAACTGAAGGACGGGAATAGAGAGTGTGCTTTTGAAGGGGCAGGACGCATTAAGAATGGCGAAATAAGAAATAGCTGACCAACCCAAGGGGGCCATGGCATCATGGCCCCCCTTGGCTGTCTCACTATATATATATATATATATATATATATTGTTGCATATTATGTACACGTATATACATACAATAAATCTTAGCATTGTCTAACATGCACATTTTGTAAAGTATTTGCTAGATAAATTTCAATAAATTAACTTGCTACTTGACATTTCAATATTCATTTTGACAGCACAAAGCTCTCTAATCAAGCCATCGAAAAACGTAAGAATGGCCAAATAAATTCTGTATATGAACTTTTTCAATAGTCAATGAACAAAGTATTAACATTAGAAGCGCTTTCAATAGACCTTGCCATATCTTTAGTGATGGGGAAAATTTCATATTTTTTGCTAAAAAGTAATTAATTGTGAACATAACTTTTTTAGTAATTTGTAATATTTCAGATATTACGTATAAATAGTTTTTATAGAGGATTTTCTTATAATCTGTCTAAATGTATATACATCAAAAATGTTCCTAGTGTATTTTAAACACCATTTAACATATATAAAGTAGGAAAATTTAGGTATTGAGAAGGAATCCGCTTGCAGTGGATTGTGGTAATGATGGCCAAAAGAGTAAAAATGCTAACGTTGTATATTTTTACTAGTGTCAATTACCTAAGAGTACTTCAGAAAACTTTCAATTGATTTAAAAGATATCTGCAAGTGAGCTTAATTGGGATAGTATTCAATTAATAATTTTCACAGGAGTGATTAGGTTTCAGCCTCCTTCGTCCGTAATTATACTCAAGATCTTTACAAATAGAATCCAAATAGTTAAATTTTAAGCATTAGTAAAATTAATGCCATTATTAACTGTTTAACTACAAGACCAAAAACTTCCACTAATTTCCATGAAACACCAATTAAAAATTCAGTTTTTCTTACTTCTTGAAATTCTAAGACGTATATACCAAACACATACAAGTGTACAATGATAAAAGTATAGGAATATAAAAAATTATATACATTCAAATACATGTATGAATCTTACGTGGGGTCTCTGGAGACCCCATGGTAGTAGAAGGTTAAGTATATCAACCGCGTATCTGCAAATTTCAATTCCTAGTAAAGTTGTACCAGCAAGAAAAGAAATATTATTAGCCCACCAAATGTGCCTTATGATTAAGACTAACGTGCTTCGTTCACAACAGTCATTTAGGCAAAAGTTTCACAGCTATTTGGGTTCTCTAGATTAGTACTGGTAAGCCAGCCAGGTTAAGTACAGCGAATAGAAATCATTATGCTTTTGGACATTTTATATTTACTTGCTTGACCTGATGTTGTTTGAATGTAATTGACAAAGAGAAGAAAAAGCGCTTTGTGGCTAATTACATTTTTTAATTTGTCAAAGTTTAAATTTTGTTTGTTGCATTTAATTTTTCAAATGAGTGAATATAAAACAATTTATGGTTTCCTCATGGGTAAATATATTCATTTTGATTATGTTTACAAAGAACTTGAAATTGATTTTATGTCGGAATGATAACTAGCTTTGACAACTTTATAGGGCTGAATTTGCAGTGTGCCATAAAGCGCGGCGCCGCAGCATTATTATTTGCGTGGTGGCTGACCTGACTAGAATTAAAACAAAACTACAGAGAAGCTTAAGAATTTTACTTACAAATAACAAATCACTTTACAATGAGCAAGCTTCTAGAAAATTCTCAATATTTTCATTAAAATTTAATCGCACAAAGAGATTTATAAGTACATCACTTGGAAACTAGAGAGCATATGTGTGATTATTAGGCGGCGGATTTCCATAACTGAAAAATGAGTAAAATATGAAAAATAAATGACTTAAAATTCAGCCAAATATGATCAAAAATATTCCTGAGAAATTTATTAAAATGGTTTGTAGTCTGTACCTAGATGCCTTTCTCGCTATTCCAGACGATAGTGCAGTGCCACACGATGAGCTCGATAGCTAACCCTTCCCTCTGCGGGAACAAAAGTCGATTGCGGACTGAAAAAATAATTGATAATTGAATAAATAAGCTCCGTTTATACGATAAATTTTCCCTTATGAGTTTATCATAATTTACCGAGCAATTATTTTGATTAACTAAATATCATTGTGTTTACACAAGTTTCCCTTAGAAGTTATATTCTTAACCGCAAAACTTACCAACATTTGCTGAGTTCGTAAATTATGTCGAGCTAATTTAGCATTTACAAGATAAGTGTTCCCTTACTTACGGGAAAGTCATAAGGGTTATATAGTGCAAAATAGCAAAGTAACACGGTTCATTATTAAACAGAATCTTTGCAGCTGCTTGCGTAGACACTGTTTGCTAAGCGAATAAAGGTCTGAATGGTAATCTGTGCAACAAAGCTACCTGAAATGGATAATATGACCAGTATGGCGCAGTCGATGAAGCGCAAAAATAAAAATAATCCTGAAAAGTGATTAATCATGGATTTCTGCCCCTCTAGTGATTACTTCTACGCAGAGGCGCATCCAAAAGGGCGGGGGAACTGGGAGAACTGGGGGAATGTCCCCCTTTCAACAGAGGCATGAAATATATGCCTACAACAATCAGAGTATATATNGTAAGCAATATTTAATTGACATTGCAAATATATATTGCAAAATAATTGAAAATCCATTAAACTATTGAATACATTAAAAACGTTCTCACGAGCATTAAAGGATGACAATCGTACTGAAACATATAGTCAAGTTCCGGTTCGAGAATCATTATTGTCCTGTCTAGTAAATGACGATTGTATTGGCTGTTGCGAGTGTACTGCACAGTTTGATGATTCAAAAAATATAGTATGCTTCCACCACCGAATTCAGTTTTTTGTGTATTGAAGGCACAACGTTAACCTTTTGAGAACCATTGTTATCTTCAGTCAGACCCCTGATATTGTGATGTCAAATCTAAGGAAATTATACGATGATCACAACTTTTATGTAAATTATCTAAATCAGATCACAATATACTCTTAGTGATTATGATTACTGGCAACATTTAACTTATATTTTTCTAAAACAATTTCTTCTCAGTGCTAACAGGAGTATCAAACACTCGTAACTTTGGTTATTATCTGTCAACGAACATTTTTCTTTTAAAATGTTTCAATGCGTTATGTTTGGTTGATATGCAACGCAAAGCACAATTTAGAATTTTCAATTTCAGTGAGTTTCTAATATACCCAATTTTAGTCTAGTATGCCGCAAAATTGTAAAATATTTCTTAACAGGCATCTTAAAGATGAACGAATTGGAATTTTATATATATATATATATATTTCAAGCATTTGTTCTCCTCTATCTGCAGGGTAAGCAATATTTAATTGACATTGCAAATATATATTGCAAAATAATTGAAAATCCATTAAACTATTGAATACATTAAAAACGTTCTCACGAGCATTAAAGGATGACAATCGTACTGAAACATATAGTCAAGTTCCGGTTCGAGAATCATTATTGTCCTGTCTAGTAAATGACGATTGTATTGGCTGTTGCGAGTGTACTGCACAGTTTGATGATTCAAAAAATATAGTATGCTTCCACCACCGAATTCAGTTTTTTGTGTATTGAAGGCACAACGTTAACCTTTTGAGAACCATTGTTATCTTCAGTCAGACCCCTGATATTGTGATGTCAAATCTAAGGAAATTATACGATGATCACAACTTTTATGTAAATTATCTAAATCAGATCACAATATACTCTTAGTGATTATGATTACTGGCAACATTTAACTTATATTTTTCTAAAACAATTTCTTCTCAGTGCTAACAGGAGTATCAAACACTCGTAACTTTGGTTATTATCTGTCAACGAACATTTTTCTTTTAAAATGTTTCAATGCGTTATGTTTGGTTGATATGCAACGCAAAGCACAATTTAGAATTTTCAATTTCAGTGAGTTTCTAATATACCCAATTTTAGTCTAGTATGCCGCAAAATTGTAAAATATTTCTTAACAGGCATCTTAAAGATGAACGAATTGGAATTTTATATATATATATATATAACATCGTAGACAGAGGGGCCAAAGGGATATGCCCCCAACTAAAAGCGTCATTTGGATATGAAAATTTCAATTTGTTCGCCCCCCCCAATTCAAAATACTTGTTACGTCCCTAATATTACCCCAATAGGGAAATTGTAATTTTTAATCCAAAACGGTAAAAGCACTGAAACCCTTTTCCATTGTGAGGGCCAATAGATATTTTCGTTTCCCTTCAGTAATAGCAATATTAAATTAGAGAGTAATGAATAATACATTCTACTAAATTTGAAATGAGTAAATATAACTTTCCCAGTAAAGAATTAATTTAAAAAAGGACATTGAAGAAAATGTTCTAACCTTATTTTACTTATCACTAGAAGAAAGGTTCACTTTTCAAAGAGCGTATCTTTCAGAAATCGATAATAATTTTTTTTATATTCAAGATTAACAGTTAAGGGCGTTGACTCCGAGACATTTAATCATTAGTTATGATTACTTCCCTATGAAATGTTACTACTAATAAATTTTTCAATTAGTAACAGCTGAATTGGTCACATTGTCAGAGGAAATTTAAATTTTTTACAAAAACTTTCATAATTTATAAGCAGCAATTGTTTCGATAAGGTAGCATAGTAAAACTTCAATATCTAAGATACAATAACTGTCTACATGGAAACTCTTTGACCCCCCATTCTTGGCGAAAAATCGAATGGCACTGGTAGCATACATGCCTGAAGAGTCATCATTCAACTAGTCTTGCGGCTAAAATAATTTGACTTATAATTTGCTTATCCCCAATTTCTTAGTGGACGGGGTAGTCTAATTCTAAATTTGCAAAATTTAATAACTTCAATTATTAATGAATGATGTTAGGTAATCTGCATTTTAGTGAAGACATTGAATGGAAACTAAAATTGCGACAACTCATGGAGAGGATATAGCTCATATTGATGCAGCCACGGGCCCGTGCGCTTAAAAGGGGATATGTGCGCTAATAATTAGAGCTAGGTATCAAGTTAGAATTAGAAAACCTTTATGAGCTGAACACCAAAAACTAAAACTGAAATACTTGGTATCCAATATTATGTAATATCCTGTATTGGTATTGTGCCAATTATAGGGTTAAAAATTTTCAGGCCAGAGATGACACACTGGATGTTGAAGTATCAAATGTACAATACTTGCTTACTGATTGAACTATAATCGGAACAGCTGGAAACTGATTTGGAATGAGGTCAAGCTTCTTAATCACAACTAAGATATTCCAGTAAAACTTTCACGTGGGTGTGGTGTGGTGAGCAGGAAAAGAGAAAGACTTCATGGGAAAGACTTTGGGAAAGTGAGTAAAGAAGATTAGTCATGGGAAGAAGAATACTTCAGAAAGTCAGTATTCTATAAAGTACTCGATAATGTGATAATGGGATTAACAACTATTTAAAGAATATTTCTGAGAAATTTTTATTTCTTTGGAAGCATATTCAATAGTCTAAGAAACAACTAAGGGAAAAGCTAATTGTTTTGGTTGAATCTTAATTAAGTTATATCACCCAAGACTTGGTAATGGAAATGAAACACTTGCTCTGTGTACAACTTGCAGTTTGTCTTGAAAGAGTAGAATCCATTCCAATTTGAAACAGCTTCTGCAGGTACAGATTTCAAGGGATATATTTAAATGGTTGCATATATTTGCGAATATTTTTGTTCATGCCGGCATCAGTTGCCTCAGCTGAAAAATCACTTACTAAGTTAAAACTGATTAAAAATTATTTTGCAGGACTTAGCATAAAAGAAAGAAATGAAAAATTTTAGGATTCTTAGCTAAGTAGTTTTAAAATGCAGAGAACTATTTTCTAGAAGGATTTATTTCTTTAATTCGAGGTATAGAGCATCTAAGTCAAAACAAACATTTTCTTCTAATTACTCTTCATCTGCCTGTTTTTCCAATTTGACACTAATACGAATTCAAAGGGCGTTCGCAAAAATAAAATTGACAATTTTTAGAGAAAACAGCATGTCTAGACACAATAAAGATATTTATCTTTCCTAATATCCATATATTTTACTATTAAGCATTGTATAGCTAACATTATTCAACAACAAGATTTGTCATAATTTCCACTGGAGTTTCTAGAATGAATGCGCTATAATTAAAAATAACAGCTTAGATTTATCAATGGAGCTTTTCTTAAAATATTCCTCATTCAATAACATGAAATACTCCTCAATTAGTCAAATTAATAGGCATTATTTCAGTAATTGTTTCATCTCTATGTTGTTTTGCCTTCAGCAATAAAATTTAATTCTTTCATCTGTACACCATTTCAATACTTCAAACAAGATCACCCAATAAAAACAAATAATCTTTATATAGGTTTTAAATTAACAAATTTATGACTGTTATTTATTAATCGGTTCCTATCTATGCAGATCAACCTCGATAAGATTCAATCCTTGGTAGTTATAAATGACACAAATATGGACCTACCTTTTCAGGTCAAGTATGACACAGCAAATAAAATTATGCCATACGCTTTTGTCTATATTTAGAAAAGGTCATCTACAATCTTATGTCAATGCAGGTAAAGTGATGTATTATGGGGGGGGCACGACTTACAAATTCACATAAGCCTGCTAAGCCCCTGCTTAAACGCTGAGTACATCATTGGTACACGGTAATCAGTTAAAAATCGAAATAACGTAATATTCATTCAATAGATATCACATCGTCATTGACTATATACACATATTGTAACATATGTAGAAAGTTGGATTTATTATTGCAGAACATGTTAGGATGGAAGTATGTAACTTGAAAAATGTGTTTTTCCAACAATGAAGATATGTTCGTTTTTTTAAATGTGATGGAATCTCAGGCATTAAACATCCGTATTGTTTATTTAATTATGCATACAAAGGAAACTAAATTAGACGAAATTGCTTTCTCACACTATTTAAGATATTGAATGCTTCTTTGACATGCAGCAGAGTAAAATATTCTCACCTATACAAAATAGTAATTGTAAATCATTTATATTACACAAGGACAATAGCTAAATGTGAGGGCAAATGTTAATGGGAAAACGCTGCTAAATTTAATCAATAATTTTTTTTTACATTAATACGCTAGCTATTAAATGTGTAAGGTATATGAAAATCCGTAGAGTAGAAAATACACTATATGCATATATGCATATATA
This sequence comes from Hofstenia miamia, assembly GCA_900660155.1. Lineage (NCBI taxonomy): Eukaryota > Metazoa > Xenacoelomorpha > Acoela > Hofsteniidae > Hofstenia > Hofstenia miamia. The sequence continues at coordinate 556,413 of CABFPE010000318.1, forward strand.
TAATAAATTTTGCTTACAATAACTGAAAACATTTTCACATTAAATAATAAAATAAAGGCTATATTTATAAAATCAACATGAAAATAACAAAATAAAGGTGAAATGATTTTGCAAAGTCAAATATTTAACATTTTAGTTTCTTAATAACTTGTATCACCATTCATATTTTCCAAACATTGTTCAATTTGCTTAGGAAAAGAATCAATGTGATCTTCTAGATACTCATCAGAATCGTCATTCCAATGCTTTTGCACTCTCTCAATGAGTTCTGCTTGATTTCGTGAACGTCGCTCCCTGAAAACTCCCTTTTGTAGCATTGCCCATGCTCAATGACATTAAAATCCGGCGAATTTCTCGGCCAACCAGTCCAAACACAATTAAAATGTTTTCTTATATATTCTAATGTGGACTTTTTTCGTATGTGCTGGAGCGCCATTTTGCAATAGAACACCAATCTGTGGTCTTTTAAAATATTTCGGATTTATTTAAATTTGTAAATAGGCATCAACCAAGTCAAACAAATTTTAAAATTTTAAAAGGAACAAAGGAATTAAAAATAATGGGTACTCTTTACATTAAGAACAAAAATAAGGAGCAATTAATTTGTAATCAACTAAGTACTAATATCCTAAAAATAATTTAAGTGCATGTATATTTATAGTTTTAATGTACTCTAGAAGCCAATATAGTTTATTTTAAATTTATATTGCCCAATTTTGATTTGACGATGATTTTTAAAATCGAAAACGTTTACCGTGTGCTGTGTTCATATCAATGTATATCAGTAATTTTTGCAATATATATATATATATATATATATATATATAATACTCCATTTAATTTAAAGAGGGCCTGTATTTTCATGCATAATTCATACGTATGAAGTTGCTCGTAATTTTCAAATACATTTTCAATTTCAGTTGAATTTGAATTCGAAATCAGATTTAAAATATGAGGGAAGTATTATTTAACAACTATATTTAATTCAATTAGAGTAATTTCTTTATTTTATTTCAAATTACACGTGCTCACAAAGCCATGTTTTAATCAATAGAATTGAATTAAAGTTCAGACAAATCCAACGATTATTTCTTTTATAAAGGCCGATTGTCCTCGGGTGCTTAATACAACTAAATGTATATTATGACTTTGGGAAAATAAATGTCACGCAGTCAATTTTGACATTTGGAATAGATAATGATATCAACAAGAAAATGATGAAATAATTAACCAATAAATGATTTTATTGCATATCAAATTGCAAAAGAGTAGAGTTCTGGAATGACTTGTGTAGGCTAAATTGCAGTTTCTGTTTAAAACATTTTCGAGATTCTAAGTTAATGTGTCCGATTGGTCTTACTGTAGAAATGTGTATAAAATAGATATTTTGAATCCAATATTATTTTATGGAATACTTGATTAAATAATTATTTCAATTACCTCTTCTTTCTCATAAGTATATACAACTTCTATTTCCTCTATGAAGTGCATATGAAATTAGGGAGATAGATATGTGCAATTCAAAATACTTGGGAAAACTATTTCAAACAATTCACTGAAAAGCATAATTAACTTAAAATTTAATTAATTTGATACATTTAAAAAAATGCAATCAGACAGGCATACATGGAAGTTTTTACTAGTTATGGTTAATCATTTGAAAGTTTCTATTATCGTAATTTATTGTGGGCTGGTGATTAGAGCATTAGAATCTTCTAGAGGGAATGGGGATTTAAAATAGAAAAACACTAAAAAAAGGTATTTTAGCAAACAAATGTTTTTCAAATATCTGTGGAATGCCCGCTGTAGTTACGCCACTGATGTTAGTTCTTTCTTAACATATAATCTTTTTTAAGCCAAAGGCCTTGTTCTATTGAACAGATTTGTTGCTCTTACACAACAGAAACTTCAATTACCCGCTTAAATTAACAAAATGTTTGTAGTCATCCAGGATCTATGCTAGTGTTTGTAAGTTACTATAAAAAATTTCAAATTCAACTAGAAATGCTTCATCCGTACAGAACACATCGTATCAAATTTCAAATATGAAGCTAAACAGCTACTATATCTGGTCCATTGAAATGTTTAAGCAGTTTGTATAATAACTTGAAGTTCCATATCTTAGTGAAGAACATAATGAACACTACCATATCTTAATATCTATGATATATAATCTGCCGATCTTGATTGGAAATTAAACTTTTGAACTTTGTAATAGTAATTTATCAGAGGCATAGTTACTGTAACAGTAGGGGGAAGAGGTACCATAAAAAACTGACTTATGCTAGAAAAATATCGCCTATATCTTAGTAAAATGTGTATCATGTTATCAGAAATGCATTGAATTCCCTTAAGGTATTCAAAGTTTGCAATTAAAAAAAAACATGCGAATTTTGTAATAAAGAAATATAATTTTGCTTTGTTTTACAATAGAAATGTGTCAGCGCTTTCATTCAAACCAAAAAATAGTTTTTCAAAGAAGTGTGACTTATGGTTAAGTGGAATAACTTTTATTAATGCAATTACTATTTTTGAAAAAAGGAAAGAAATAGATGGAAGTTGGAAAAACTACCATCTAGTAATTTTCAATAAAGTGTTTTTGCAGAACTCTAAAATGCATAATGTACCAAACATGCTATTCTGGTGCTGCTGTTGCTATTCTTTAATCATCATTTCAATATGGATGTAATAATAAAGAGTTAAGACTTGAAGAATATCTTTACTTCTTCATTAAGTATCCAAAGTAGTAAAGACTAAGAGTATGACAGACAGCATCTTTAAGTCACAATGAACTATTGCGAGAATGTTACTTGCAAATTTTTTAAATTTTTTATGTACATGTACGTTCTTTAGACGGATCATGTAAACTAAAACGATGTCACCGAGCAATGTATACTTACATGGTATCAAGTTGTAGAAACGTTTCTGACTCAACTTGATTTTATTGCAATTCAAAATCATACCCACGCATCTTCCCATTGCATCAGTAGCAAAGTAAAGTAATCATACACAAAACTAAATACTAGTAATATACTGAATATTCTAATAAAAATACATTGAAATATTTTTTCAAGCTAATCGGGCAAAACAATAAAACAAGTAGATGCTTAGTCTAAGATTAAGATAAAAATATTTTATAAAGAAAAACTTCATTAAAGATTGATCCTACGTATCTAATACAAAATAGATTTGAGACTGATTTTTAGCAAATTTTCGTAAAAACAGTGCTTTTTGTAGGTGAATTTGTTGCAGTCCAGATTGTACATGTATAATAGACAGCAAGCTTAGAAGCGATGATCTTCTCGAAAGTCTTAGAGAGCTTTGAGAGGGAGGCAAAGGTGAAAGAGAAATCACTTGCCTTTGAATTTTGTAGAAAATTCTTAATTTATTGCAGAAATTAAAATGTTACATAAGAGTTTATTTATCCATGAAGCACTTTGCTTGAGCAAGCATCAAGGAATTTCATCAGAATCAAGCATCTTAGAGACCGTGCTTGAGTTAAGTAAATCAAAAATTTGTTTGGTAATAACTAGTGGGTTCTAATCAATATCAGTAATATCAAAGTGTTAGCCCCAAACAGCCTTTTGTATTACAAATTGTTTTGTCCATATTTTCAAGCAATTTTCTCCAAGACTATAAGAAAATTTAAAAATTGTGGGATTTGGTCACATCAATCAATTATTGTGGAAATCTGCAACAAAAATGTTCTTGTGTTTGAAGTAGACACCTAATGTTCAGATAATAAAAAGTTCTAATGCACATGTCAACAACAACTAGTCCTACTTCTTTTAATTTCTGTAAATAGACAACCAAAATTCCGATCAGTGGCGCTCTGCACAAAATCTGAAATTGTCGCAATCTGTCTCGAAAGAAGGTTGAAAATGAAGGAGGGTACGGTTATCTATCCAGCTGTGCTTTCAAATTTTCGATGTCATTTTTATCAAGTTATTCATGGAGACCATTAAAATTTGCTTAGGGTTAAAATTGTTCAAATTTTGAGTAAAGAAATCAGCGATAACTGGTTCAATCGGCTTATCATCGAAGTTAGAAACAATTATTTCGAGTTTTACTTAGGGTTATGTTAATCACATGCTTTTCTGTACATGTTCTTTTTATATTTTGTGGTTTCATAGACTCATAAAAAAATTCTCTTGTATTTAAGAAAAAAATATCTTGAAATTTTATGCAATTAATCAAGAGAATTTCATTTTGAAATACTACATTTGAATGATTAATCTCTTTAAATAGTACTTCAGAAATTACATATCAAGAAAATAATTTCTAGTTTAATATATAAATGAAATACATCTAGAAAATGATAATTCTGAAAACAATAATTTTAATCATGTACTTAGCACATAGTCAATCATTTATGAAAATTACAATGCATAATTTTGCTTTAGTTGTATAAACACCATACTCACAATCACCAGAAATAGGCAGTAAATTTTTTGATGTAAATCATTTAATTACTTGTAACAAATGGCCTTGCATATAAAAGCTAACAATTTGCAAATAAATTTGGCTTTTAAAATTTAATTAAGCTATGATTTTTTAATTAAATGTATAAATACATTATTTAAGTTAGTATAAATAAATACTTATACTAAACTAATATTACTAATTATTATACACTTTGAGATGCCATGGGGTAATTTTGCATAAATTATTCGTATATCATCACTGAATTCAAAAAGGTGTTTCAAATATGAAAATAATATTTAAAAATTAACAAATTGGTTTTTATTTTCATAATAAGAAATTGATTTACTACATCTAGAAAAATAAGAGATTTTTCTGAGAGTGTATTGTTGATTTTTTTGGCAGTAATACTGATGTAATCGACCGTTTGAATATGAATCAAATAATCGTTTTCGTTCAAAAACATTATTAAGTTCATAGCCCCAAAGTAATCCAATCCATGTTGGTTCATATAATTTTTTACTAATTGACATTCTTGAAATGATTATAAAAACATTGTAGAAGCATTCCAGCTTAAAGTTGACATCGTAAGAAAGATAAATTAGTGCAAAATTAATATTATTAATACAATGTAAAATCTTTTGAACGTTACTACCACGTAATTCATGAAAATCAGGAGAAATTGTAGAAATTGAATGTGGAGCTACGAGTCATGTATTTTGTTCAGATTTACCAAGAAGAGACAGTAGATTAGCTGTCTTGATGGATATAATTAATAACCTTGCAATGGAGATCAAATGATTCAATGAGATAAGGAAACAAAGGTGTTTGAAACTGGTATTAAGGTAACCACAAACAACTATGTTCGATTAAGATTTCGAATTAAAAACATGTCAATATTTTCAATTAATGTTTCGAGTATTTTATGTAGGTAAGTTGAGTGTCGGGTTGTATATAAGAATTATAAGAAGTTTAAGGAGTGAAAAACATCAATATATCCTTATATTAAGCTTTAAATATTGATTAGGAATTGGAGTGTGGAACAGAAAGTAATGTTTTGGTAACTTCATGCAAGCGCTAGCTACAGCTGATTAGTTTCCTTGACATAATCAATATCTAATTTATTTCTTCCGAAAATTTATTCTAAAAATTTTATGATTAACATTGCTAATCTTTTTATTAATATATTGTTAAATTTAAGAATCATTTCAATAATTTGATTGATATTAGCTGTAAATAAAAAGTGAAGTGGAAGACCTCACATCTTCTACGCATTGGAAAACAATAAATGGTGTAAAAAACTGTTAGTATGTGTTAAGTTCACTTATTGTAAATAAGTTAAACCTGTTGAAAGTGTCAAATTTAATCTTAAATTATGTGGCTGCAATTCAAATTTTAATAATTTGTTGACCAATTTTTTTTCTATTAAACATGTCAAATATTATTTCAGGATCAATAATTTAATGAACGCAATAAATACCAATTTTTAACAGAAAAATACTTTTAGGTTTCGGGATTAATAGCAACATGTGGATCACATAACGCTGTCAAAACACTATCAAAGAAATAAATATAACATATTTTAAATATATGTATTTATCAATCAATTTATCCGTAATTTTCGGTGTAGAAAAAATAATTAAGTGCTTCAGTAATTGTTGCCAAGGCACCTTAAGAGAAATCTAGATTATTAAAAATCTTGATAAGCAATTCATTCTGTATTTGTCTTAGTATAAGAAATAAACACTTCAAAATAAACGACGACTATTCTAATGAGAAAATGTTATGCTATTTATTTTCTATTTTCATGGTATGATTTTGTTTTATTTATGCATTTAATACAAAAACTATGTTAAAGAATCCATTTTTATGGTATACACATTTCGCAGTTTAAACAAACTTTAATGCATGTTTAACCAGATCGTGTATATTGAAAGTCTGTGTTTAATCTCAATTTATTTTCTCTGGTTAGTTAATATTTAAACACTGTATAATAATTTGTAAATTTGTTACAGTGTCATATTTCCGATGAGCTCTACATTATTCATGTCTAGGCTACTGTTAAAATATTAGCCCAAGATATACAAAATAGGAAAATATATTTATAAGAATGCAAATTTTCAATTCAAATCTAGGCAAAAGCTAAGATACTTTCACCCTAACATTCGATAAGAGCATAGGTTACAGAAAAGTAACCTTTCAATATTCTTTCTATATGTTTTATTCAATATTTTAGGATTTTGTTATTGTTGAAACACTTAGATGCTTGCAGTGCAAGTACATTACATTCAATTGAACATTAATTAATATTTCAAATTTTTATTCAGGAAAACCATTCAAGTGCATCAATTCCATATATATTTGATTTTATCACAAATCTATAGTAATATGACAATAGTTATTTGATAATGACTCTTAACAGAACTACACACATATTCAAAAGCATTCAGACCATTTTATTTCTAAGGTGTCTGAAGAGAATTGACAATAATCACTGATGATTGGTCTATACTAGGGTCCAAAATTCACGATATTCTCCATCGCGTTTAAATCAGGGTATTGCAAAGGCTAAGGCTAATCATTAATCCAATGATCAGAATAAAATCTGTTGAGATAGACTCTCAATGCGATAATGCAATGAATCTGCATAACATACATCTAGCATTGCCTAACACTAAAAATCCAAGAGTGATGCACTTGGCCCTTCTAGTATTAATCTTAAGCATCTTCTATTATGAAGGCCGATGCAACTAACTGTCCAAATAAAGGTGTTCAATGATCTTCTGAACAAAAAAAGATCACTAGTCTGTCTTATTGTGTGGTCACCATATTTTGAATAAGTATAACACACATTAAATTCTATTGATCTAGTCGCCCTGAAAAATATCGTGCTTGTGAACATTTCTTCCAAATATCCTAGGAATTTGTCATCATATATAATGTTTTAGATCAGGTAGACGATCTAATTTATAAATAATCTGCACCAGGGCCTTCATAATATGTTAAGAAGACCCTGTCTACACACATGAATTTATTACTTTTTAGTTTGTGCATAGAAAACTCTTGTGAGCTACTATAGATATATTTGCAGTAGGCCAACTTAGTATGAACAAGGCGACGTATGCAGCTGGTTGCATTTTGTACAATGGTAATGCATATTAAATGAAAGTAGTAACAATTGCAAACATTGCTAATTTAAAGAATACATGACATTTTTTCATCAATCATTGCTGCAAGAAGTTTAGGACATACTTACATTTTAACTATTGCAAATTTGGAAAAATGTAAATGGCGGTGGCCATTCTATAACATCACGACAGAATAATCATAGCATTTAATGTTCTCTGCGTATATCCGTAAAAAGGCGCTCTTAAACTGCAGACGCAATTTTCCCTCCAATTGCTGGGATCCAACATTAAATATACTAAAAAATCATCAGCATGCAGATGATATGAAACATTCAGTTTATGAATAAATCAGTTAGTGCAAAGAATTAGATGGCAAACAACAAATGGCGCAGAAGTGGCCCTTGAGGTACTTGATATTAAACGTAACGACTTTTCGGAACACAATCATTAATTAAGACAGACTGAGACTTAAGAGAAAAATGTGATACATGCAAGAAAACTGCATCCAAATAATGTCTATTACACATGATGCCGAAAGTAGAGGATCATTGATTACTTTCAAAAGAGCAGTCTCACTCGAATGGCAAGTGTAATATGCCGATTGATAACTGCCCACATATAGTTCCTATTTGTATATGAAAATAATACAACTGCTCGAAACAAAATTATATCAATTGGTATGATCTACAAATAATCAATGAAGGAGTAAAAAATCATCCACATCTGAAGGAATTGAGGAAAAGATGAAAAAGCAAACAAAAACGTAATTCATCACTAAGGCGTGCTTTTCTTGCAATTGGAATTAGTAGCCAATCTTTTCATCGATGTTTAAAACCTACAAAATGGCACCCTACAAAATACACACTTTCCAACCCATTAGCAAAAAAGAGCAAACTTCTCCTTGACAATATTAATATGTGCTTCACTTGGACTCAACAATCAGATTACATCAGATACATCAGTTCATTCCATGGTAGACATGTTGCTTACTATAGTTGATCCATCAAACTATTTTCCTACAATTATCATATCACCTCTGGAAAGGTCTGATCCCTTTGTCTGTCAAGTATCATCTATTTACTTTATGCCAATATCTTTACCAAACAAACAGTTTATGATCTGAGAAAGAGCAGAATAGAAGACAAATGTAAATTCCATTCTTTAGATGCAAAGCTTTATCATTTTTATAGTTTGTATGATTGCGTGACATGCATACTACACAGTAGAAATACATGATAGCAACCCTCCTTTTATTATTGCATCTTTTTGGACTTAAAAGCCAAAAAGAACCTTGATTTTCAACAAAAAAAACAAAACTTGTGAGACAATACTTTCTTTAAATTCAACAAATGATAGTCGCTTTTCACGCTCATGCTTAGAAAGAGCTCATAATGCATATGCATAGCGGCAATTATATCCCTCGTTTACCAGAAGCAACAATAAAACCCGAGGTATTGTTGCTCATTTCAGAAAGTATCATCTATTTCTAATCAAAGCTTTTGACGGTAATTTTATTTATTGTTCTTTGTGCTCCAATGCAGAGATGGAAGTAGGTTGGGTTGACCCATGGGGCAAGGTGGGGCAGGGCAAGTCGGGGCACGATTTTTCTAAAGTGGGTCAAAGTGGGGTAAAAACAATTTGAGTTGAGAAAAACTGAATCAAAGAACTGCAAAATTTTAGAGATTGTAAAAGTAATTTTCTTACATCATTGTTCTCTAAGTGATTTTGATTGACTTGGAAATTTTGAAAATTCAATTACCATGTATTTCCAACTCTTAGCGAAATTGGATTCCATTCAACAATACCAACAAGATCTTTTTTATTTGATTTGGCATCAATAAGCTTTGTAATTATCCTTGCATACATATATTGCATAAAATATTAGCTTGATAGATTTAAAATGTGTTATTTGGATATTAATAAAAATTTTATTATATATTTTTATTAGATTCATATTTGTAGTAATAGTAGAGATTGCATTTGAAAAAAGGATTATATATCTTCTAGGCAATAAGAATTCAAAATATTTGACAGTGGTAGTGTGGTGCAGTGCTATAAAAACTGTCATCGAACAAATTTGGGGCAATAAGATTTCGCAATTAGTTTTTGGAGTTAGAATTTTTTTAGTGTGGCAATTTGTGGTTGTAGAACAGAAAGTTTGTGGCAATAGGGGCAGATGTCAACAAGAAGAAATGCGACAGGGCACAAAGTCTGTGTGGGCGGGGCAGGGCAGGTGACAAAAACCTGCTGTGCTTCCATCCCTGCTCCAATGCATTGATTCTATTCAGAATCACGGTATTGATGCAGACGGAATTCTAAAATTTCTATTTAAAAGCGTGTCACATCTGATTTCTGAACCTTTGACTGACATAATTGCATCATTTTATTCTAAAGAAGTACCATATATTGCTTCAAGAAAGCCAAAATGATTGTACTTCTAAAGACATCTACTCCAGATGTTTCAAATCTACGTCAAATTATTAACTATCCCTTCAAATTGCATGGAAAAAGCTGCCACACTTTCACTAAAACCTGTATTGTTTCCTCATATTGATCATTCACAATTTGCACATCGAAAAAAAAACAAATCAGTACTCTCTCATTATTCTTCTAGACTATATTAGTAACACTCTTGATGGTGTCAATGTGCTTTTCCAAGTGTTTGACCTGAGCAAAGCACTCGACACAGTTCCTCATACTGAGCATATTTCTAATTGACAAACCACTGTGATTTCTAGTAATTTAGTTAACTGGATTTGTAGTTCTCTAACTGATTGTACTTTTAGTGTATTCTAAATTACATCAATAACTTGTACAATGATAATAATTTTCGACTGAATAAAAAGAAATGCTCGCAAATGATCCTAATCTTCACTTATCAAGCAACAGAGCTTTTATACTCCCTGTGACACACCCGCAACATTCGCTGTTAAAATTCTTCAAACTTTGCTAGAAGGTCCATTTCGAAAGTTTCTTTCGCAAAGCCGTTTCACGATTAAACATTCTTCGCCGCCTTCGTAAAGAATATTCGGAAAAAGTACTCAGATTTATATTCCAATGTAGTATAGTATTTTTATTTGACTATTGGGCTCTTCTCTTTGTTGGAATACCCAACTACTTAAACAACGGCATACAAAGAATTTTTAATAATCACAAATGCCCGTACAAATAAATCTCCCATTAACTCGGAAGTTCAACGCTTTAAACCATCAAAAAGTTATTTGAGAAAGCAGAAAAAGATTGTCACCACCCACTGAATTTCCTTAATAGATCAAACAGGTTACGTGAAGAAAGATGTAGCTTAACACTCCGTAAAAAGCAATTTATTTCAATTATTACTATATTGTAAATATAAATAAATAATTGCTTACTAAAACTAAATTCAACGTTTTTGTTGTTGTTGTTGTTATGTCTTCTAAACGTTTTCTAAACCATTACTAAATATTTTCTAAATCATTTCTAAGCAATTTCTTGACTATTTCTAAGAGTTGGTTATAATTTGGTCAAGAATTCTAATTACCAGACCTAGTACTCTCCTTAGATATTTGGATATTCAAATTATTATAAGAATAATTTACATGTAAGCAAAATTTCATCACTAAGTGAGTATTTTTTGAAAAAATTATTTGACATTATATTTTTCTATGATGCTTTGAAAAAATATTTATTTAAAATTAAAATGTGCAATTAAAATTTATTATGGGCAAATTTATAAGCACATTGCCAAATAATATAATATATACTACATAATAATCATTGCATAGTTTTGAAATTATGATATTAACTGTTGTAGTGCTAACATCTTTGTGTGTCATTGATAATTTCTGGATATACTCATTAGCTGTATGTAGCATTGTTCAATGCAGTTTTGTCTGATCTTATAGTGGTTGATTGATATCATATATGTAATTACGAATCTTCGATAATTCTATAAACACGGTCTACTAAGCGCTTTATAAGTGTTTCTAAGCCATTTCTATGCAATTTCTAAACGTTTTCTAGCCTTTTCATAAATGTGTTCTAACCGTTTTCTTTACGTATTCTGAACATTTTGTCGACGTTTTCTAAGCAATTTTAAAATGTTTTAGACACGTTTTCTACACATGCCATTTCTAAATGTTTCTAAAAATTTTTAGGACGTGTTAAACGATGTTTCCTAAATGTTTCATTGCTTATTGGGAAAGTTAGCCACGGAATATGTAAATGCTGATATATTTACTTTTTCAAAAAATTTTCTTCCCTCATAAATAGTTTGAACGTTGGGGAATAGCGTTCACCTAAAGACAGTTGTGAATTCAAGGAGCTTTGAATAACAGGAAGTGGCACGGAAATATTTCAGAAAAAATGTGTAGGTGGGAAATGAATTTTCTCTAAATATATAGCAAAAATTAAATACAAAAGAAGTTTTATTGCTACATTGAAACTAAAATATCCTTCTAAATTTAAATCTAATATCCTAAATTTTCTTTTAAATTTTTTGCTTTCTGCTGGAATGTAAATGTTATCTCTTTCAATTCTGCACTTGTCACAAAAAACCTTACTTCCACTAGTATATTCATTATTTTGTTTAGTTTAGTTTTTGAATTTACATGCCCTTTAAAAGTAAACTCCATTATTATTATTTTTATTATTATTATTATTATTATTATTATTATTAGTAATAATAAAATAATATATAGTGAACGTAGTTCATTGAATTCACCCCAAGTAAAATAAAGAATGTTGTGAAAGCCATAACACAAAAGGCTTCTGAAGAACAGCATCCAATTGCAAAGGCCACCACAGTCAAACATCTAGAAGTTGAAATAGATCAAAATCTTAAGTTCCATAACTGCAAAAACAACAAAATTAAAAAAATAAGCATGGGTGTGCAAAGTCTCCGAGAGCTTAAAAACTTCACCACGAGCAAGCAGCTAATTCTATCTTTTGTAATGAGCCACTTTATATATGTATGCATAATCTTGACCTGGTAAATACACGAAATCAGCAAGGAATCAATAACTCGTCAATTTCAACAATATTCAGAATCAGTAACCAGCAAACAGAGGAAAAACTACTTAACTTAAAATTGTTATTTCCTGTTTACTACATAAAATATGCCTCCTTTTTAAATATGCACAAGCTAATCTATAATCGAAACAATAGCTTAAGTTTCCTGAAAAAATGTTTATGTGCAATTCAAGATATAAAACATGCATTAAAGATATCAAGGTGAGCCCTTGAGCTTGGGATAATTCGACATCAGGTCAACAAAAGGCATAGCAACATTCAAGAAAATACTGAAGCAAAACTTACTAGCAAATTAATTAAATATGGAACATCAATACAATTAAATTCATTTCAAATATATAGACAGTTTTACTTTAATTTGTTGTGTGAAATTTTCTAATTATTTTATTTTTATTTTTGTAAATTAACTTTCTTCGTTTATTGTATTTTTACCTGTATATATTTAAAATTTTGTAAATACTTAAAGGTAATTGTACAAGCGAGCAATAAATAGCTATTGAAGTTTAGTATTATTATTCTTATGAACCAAGCAATACCGTCAAATTTATTGGGCATCTCGCTGGTCAAACACTTTCTTTTTCTCATTGTAGTCATCATTGGTAAAAACCAGTGGAACATGCTTGGGATGGAAAGCCAGCCATAGCCATCTCAGTTTTCATAAATATCTTTTCGAACCTGATAAAACCCTATACTTGTAATTTTAATAACCACATTTGCATTCAGGTACACAACACGCATTAAGTTAGTTATATTCCGTTTTAACTCATTTTTCAAAGTTTTTAAAAATTTTTCTTTTGTTTTAGATAGTTTAAATACTGTTCTTTTAAAAAATATAACTAGTTTTGCGTAAATATTATGCTTTCCGCGTGCAAAATGCATTTAAAGTTGCGTTGTTCATAAATTGACCCCTTAGCAGCTTGTTTCAACTTCAAAATTTTATTAATTATTCCATATAAACTAGTATTAGGAATTTTTTCTTTTTGTGTATGTTTAAGACCCTTTATATCAGCTTGTATTTGATTGTACAATGTAAATATGCTAAAGCTATTAAAGTGAATTTTCTTGTTTTGACAATTTGTGGAGTGTTGTTAGTGTTTGTGACATTGTAATTTTATGAGTTTTTATTGTAGAATATTGAAACTAGTTAATTTAACACTTTATAGCATTATCCAGTGACTGGTACTATTCATTTTTTGATATTTTGTATTGTTAATGAAAAAATTAAAAATTCAGTGAAATATATCAGCTAAAAAGTGAAAATAATTCATATTTTCAATTTGAATGGCTAATTTTTGTAAAAACAAATTTTTGTAAGAAGTTAATAGTGTCAGGCAAGTAATTAGGTTGATGCTTTTTAAAAATGACTAATTATGCGCTAATTAGTGGCCGCCATATTGTATAATTAGGTTAATAAGTGATTCTACCCCGCCCAACCCTTTAAAAAGCATATTTTTACAGAAACATCTTTAAAATTGAAAAAATGTTTAACAAGGACATAGCCTTACGTATCCACATTGTTATAGAGCAAACTATTAATTCAAGCATATGCGTGTGTTAATAATATGCTAAAGCCACTTCCAACCAACACTTTTATGCTAAAATATGTCGCTTCCTGCTATTCAGATCTCCTTGCATGAATATCAAAATATACTATATATTTACAGTCTTCGGAAATACACTGCGAATGCTAACATCATTATTATATTCACGGGAATTTTATGAACAGTTATCATTCCAGAGACTTGATCCTGCTCTACTAGAGTAATCTGGTTGTCGTCTGTGCTAACTTGCAGATAATTTTATAACTACTTTTTTGTCCTCACAGCATATATAAAGATAATATTAAACAGAGGAGGAAATTTCGCATATTTCCCATTTTTGCCACTAATATTTTAAATGAACAATATTAATTTCTAATTAGAATATTTCATGACAATGGAATTCCTTCGAAGTATAAACCGCCGTTAATCCAAAAAATTTAAGAACGTTTCTATGACTTTACTATCTTAGTTATAGAATTCTCCGAATTGTTTCTTTTCATACAACTATCCTACTGTAGCCTTAAAGTCACCAATCATTTTATATTATTACAAAAAATCTTCCTCAAGCATATTCGAAAATTTGGGAATCCTGATGTTTGCACAAGTCTATGGGAATTTGTGCTTCCCTGTTATGGTGGAAATTTGAGATAAAAACGATTCCTGTGCTTGACGTAGATTGATATGTTACTTCTTATCAATAAAAAATCCGAATTTTGTAAAAACAATGAAATTCTTTACATTTCTTTGTTGAAATTTTGTTTTAAAAAGTGTACTAAAAATTTGAAAATTGAAAACATTTTTGCTGTATAAATAGCTAGTTGAATTTTCTTAATAATCATTTGAGGGTTAATATGCAATTTAATCATAAATACAACCATTTAATGATATATTAATGCACTTGGATTTCTGAAACTCTGGATTTTCCATATTATTGTTTTGGAACACCATTTTCTGCTTAATCATATATCTGGAGTGTAAATTTGATCAAAATATTTACCTCAAATATGGCATCCGTAACTAAGTTCAGCTTCATAAATCTATTATTACATAACCTGGTTTACAGCCTAGAATATAGGCTCCCACTAGCTATTTTATTTAGACAAAGTACTTTATAAAGCGATTCTGAATTTCATCTCATGTATTTCTTTTGATAATAAACTTTAAAACGTTGTATTTGCTATTAAAATAATAATTTTGTATATTTATGATTACATGAATAGATTTTATTTCTACAGATAACATAGCTTAGCAGATTATTTGTTGAAATATAAATGTTTGTCTTCCTCAAATATTTTTAAGCAGTCTAGAATGGATATAAAACAAATTGTTTTTATAGTTTCAAAATTATCATTGATTGTGTATGATTTATATAAAGTCTACAAATTCAAAGTTAATAATTCATACAAAAACGTTAAATTTAAAACGTTTCAAAATTAACTATATTATTTATTCTTACTACCATGTAGAATGCTGCACTAACACAACAGTAGAAAAACTGTATCAATAATGTAAAGCAAAAATGAGAATGGGAAAATATAATGCCAATCTAGAAGTCTGAATAAAATCAAAATCATGAAACAACATTTTAGGTTTACGATTCTAGCTCAACTTTAAAAGTTTTTAATTGATATAGCGCCAGTTTGTTAGTAAGTGACATAATCACTTAGCTACATTAAAAATGTCATTCAATTGATCTTTTTGTTACACTAAATTAAGAAGTGCATGAAGGTAATTTTTAACCTGCAGATCAGCTTAAGCATTTATTTGATTCTAATTTCACATTGAACTATTTGGAGTAGAATTTGTTCATAATTTACCAATTTTAAAAAATTACTAAGTAATGCAACTTCATTGAGAATATTCTAGAAAGCGTATTTTTAATTGAACTTTTGTAGCTGAGTAAACTGCTTAAATTAGAGTGTCTGTTTATTAGAAGTCTTAATGACAAAAATGAGCATTTATACACAATATAACTATTTCAAAGTTAAAATCAGTCTTAACATAAAACTTTGAAATACATTTCAACTCTAAATGAGCATATAGTTAAATTTATTAAAACTAATGATTTAATTGCTTACTTTTAATAAATGTCTAAGTGCTTTTACCTATATACTTGGTTATGTCGTTTCTAGTATAGATTAAATTGGTAAAACAACGCGTAATGAATGTATGTACTTATTGAATATATACAAAATTTTCTACTGCCATCAATGTCGTTAATCGACCGTTCATTAATGGTATAGCAAATGTTGCGCGAGCCGAATCATATGTGTGACGATGCATCAAAGGCATTTAAAGTGCACCGAAATATTTTTGAAGAAGTTGCTTTACTTTTACCTCAAAGGCAGGGGAAAATTTCCATTAAATGCCAGAGCTGTTTCCACATGAAGTCAACTGGCACAAATTAGATGCAATCATCCATAATTCAAATCTTTTGCTATAAATGTATACAAACTATATTTTTGATTAAACTAGGCAAGTTCACTAACTCTCACATTAATAATATTGGCCTAAAATTCAAAGACAAAACTTTGCCAAAGAAAAAGAGGTTTAGACGAAAGGATAATAACCCATTAGAATCAAATTGTCTGAACCTCTTTAACAATTAAGAAGAATAAAAATACTGCATGAAAAATACGTGCTATACAGCGTTCTGTGGCCATAACCGCGGTCACGGCTTTGTCGCTAACCGGTCGTAGCCTTGACCAACTACCGACTGCTGTCAAGGATTTTGATTTATGCCAAAATATCAGCTAAAATTGGCTCAGTGCAGCACATGCTAATGAACCTTTAACCCTGAGTCAACCAAGTATAATCATACTGTTTAATAAAATAATGTTTTCAGCACATAACTAAATGATACATTGTTATTAATATTACTCAATTTGGTACAAAAAAAATAAATTTGAGAATTTCCCATTATGAAAAATAATTATATTTTTAAAGATAAAACAGGATGTAAAGTTACAAAAAATTAAGTTCCTCTGGAAATATATTATTAATTATATTTACTGAAGAATTACAAAATTATTGATGAAAATAGAAATGCAAAATTTTGTATTGTTTTCGATAATGGAGAGCGTCCCAATTTATACAATGTCAGTCCTAATTTGAGAATAGCAAAATAAGGAGATTGAATTTCATATTTAGGACAATATAGAATTATAGATACCATTTCTTTGATAAACTTATTGTTCTTAGTGCCTAAGGAGGTCTTTTTACAAAAGAGTCAGCAATTACTGCTTTACATACCCATTTTCTGGGATTTTTACCAGCTAATTGCATATATCGACAAAAATATATAAATAGATGCATATACTTTGCTAAAGTACAATATTTTACAAAATCGCTAATAGAATTTGTACAATAGATGTTTGCCCTAAAACCTGTACTACCTTTAAGGGTATAATTTTTCAAAGCTCGAGTCGTCCTCTAAAATATAGTTTTATTCTTTAAATTAATAGATAATATAATCTTATGATAATAAAAAAGCTATTCAATTTCATTTGCACCACATTGCTATTTAACATAACACTTAGGACTGTTGGACAAGTTGCTTGTGCTTATTGAAGAGATTTCAATGAATTACTTAAAATGCTGTATAATTGCACACTAGAGTGCCTGTTGATTAACCTCTTCTGGATTTTTCCACAACTGGTTTAGTTAAGCTAATGTGCTACTCAGATTTTAAAATAATATTTTTAAAGGTATTGGGCTGACTTAGGGTAAAATATCCGCTCGCATAAAATTTTTTGAACATCATGATGAACAATCTGTTTGAATGATTTTTTTTGTATTGTTTTTTAAAATATAGTCGATTTTAGGATTTTCCTTAGTTGTTCGAATTATGCATTGAAAATGTCAATATTGTACTTAGTATTAGTAAAAAAATCACTGCTAGCGGCCGGCTATGGCTAAGGCTTTACGGCCAACAACCGTATAATTTTTACACATGTCCAAAAGAACCTGAGATACTAAGGATGAATGGGCAAAGAAGAAAACTTGCATTGTAGATAGGTATGAAAATGACGGTGATTGCAAACGCTTTGCCAAGGATATTGGCGTACCGATGAGAACTGCCAACAGATGGATTAAAAAACTGGGCATGCACAGGGGGCCTTCAGTACAAATGCCACTAAATTGCATAAGGACGCCATGCGCTCAAATATTGAGGATAATCCTCTTATTATATTGGGTCAGTTTGTGGAAAAACTCTTTGCAAGACACTTACATGCGTCTATTTATACTCTAAAAACAGTGCGCTTTGAACCTGAAAGAGCAAACACCCCGGTGAGCAAACCAAAAACCTCCGACATATGTTGAGAAACTCCTTGCTTACCAGAGGGTTAACTTACCCATTCTAATTAAGGATGAATGCAACATAAACCTTGATATTTCTCTATCAAAATGTAGGTCTCTTAAAAGAAATCGATGCAATGTTACAGTCGCAACATCAAAGGATCAAACATCCATATGATTATATGCATCTGGACATGAATCCTATAATAGAAAGGAAGCCCCGTGGAAATGCTTGAGATAAACACATAAACTTTTGTTGGTTCAGGAGTATTAGTTTTGTACAATGCACTTTTCCATAGCCGTATTGAAAAGGTTTTGGGAGAAAAATTTACAAATGATAAAATTTTGCGTCTTGGGCCCTACAGCCCTACAGTAAATCATATAGAGCATGTCTGGTCTGTAATTAAGGCAGAAGTAAAGAAATATATTTGAAAAGCAGGATTAACTAATTGAATACGAAACTGAGTGGAAAAAAGACAATAAAATACTATTTCCTTCAATATTTAGATGATTTAATTAAGTCTGACATTGATTTAATTAATACTGAGTTGTGCTGTTCATGCATACCACACATCCCTAAAAAATGCCAGATTAACTTCCAGTGAAATACATGGTATTTTCATATAGTGGCTTGTGATGTTTTTTTAGTTATATATATAACTTTCATGTAAATATTAAATCTATTCTTTTACTCTGCCAAATAGAATACTGTTCGTGCTAAATGGAATGACGTTAAGGCCAAAAGAATGGAGCTATTGCCATTTAGGCTGACACTTGCCAAATAGAATGGTGTTAGTGTCAAATTGAATGGGAAATGACAAAGTGCTATATTCATGTATTTTAGAGAAAAATACAGATATACCCAACTAATTACATTATATGTGTTTACAATATAGAGATAACTCTCAACTAATGCTCTTTACAGTTGAAAATAAACTATTCACCATTTCTGAATCCTTCATCGCAGACTTCCTGGAAATTAGTAATTAGTAAACATTCTTAAGTTAAAACTCCAGTTCATTTCTGTCATTTTTATATTATTAAGATTTGTAAAGCAAGACTTTATGGTAAAAGGAACACTTCAATTTCGAGAATTCTTAAAATCTTGTGTACGTTAATTTATTTTCTGTATGTCTAAGTGAAGAATAAATGTATAATATTTTCTGCAGCACTGGATTATTCATGAAATATTTTTTGTTGTTTCAAATTAAATAATATTTTTAATAACTGAGAGTTTGCACCAAATTTCTCCGTGCATTATAAAGTTGAGCAAGGGTCATAATTAGGGATGTGCCAGAATCCGGTATCTGGTAAAATCGGCAATTAGACAACCGGACATCCGGTAAAATTTAACTTAGAATTTTCGAGGAAAATGTTACATTTTTTTCCATGAAATGGAAGTTTTTCTGACACATCAGTACGTAGTCTATTTCATTTTCATTCAATTGAGAAATGAGGTTGTTCTTCATTATAAAATAAGGGCAGCCAAAGGTCATAAAAGTCATATTTAGTCTGTTGTTCTATTTTGCAGCCTGCTTAAAATTTAATTGTTTTCAGACCTGAAGTGCAGTTAAATAGAAGGCCTAAATTTTTTTGAAAAATATGGTATTTGTGACTGAAATGAAATATGTTTGCATAGTTTCATTAAAATTAAGAAATTAACTTAAAAATTAATGCTAGATTGTGACTGCTTTAAATCATTTGAACTAAACCATTTATATTCATTAAATCTCAATTAATGTATTCCTGACTTAACACCCCAAGAAGTTTTTTTGCTAGGTAATTGTTAACTCGACCCGATCCGACCCACTGTTCAACGTCAACGTGTTTCTAGGACTGGCCATATATGCTGGCAGGTGAGAAAATATTTAAGGAACTATAAACATTATTATTTAATGGATTCTGCAAAGCACACGTGTTGCAGAATTGTACCATGCAAAATATATAAGGGTTTACAATCTAATTGCTTCAATTAGGGCTGATATCATAAAATATCAAAGTTGTTCAATGTTTGATAATGGTGAAATTCCACCAGATCTTGTTATTACTCTCACTCTTAATCTTGGAAATGATACCTGTAAAATAATCGCCTATATCAAGTCACAATTAGAAAATACCGGTTTCACTGCTATAATGGATGAAAAGGGGATGGACATTTAATCGGAATTGTATGCTAGATTACGAAAATATCAATCAACATCGATGGAGTTGAGAGATGATTCCTTATGCTAAGAAAACTCTTAGCCTGGTACAGAAATATTATGTGCTGTTATTATAATTGAGTGAAATAGTGAAATAGTTGCATTAAAAAGTGACTTTTTATGTAAGAGTTCTTGTATTTATTTTATAACTTGTTCTCAGTAATAGAAAAACGCTGTATATTGCTTACATTGATCATATTGAAAAATGGATGGTCATATTTTAGGAAACATTTAACTAAATTCCGTCATATTTTTATCATAAAAATAAGGTCATATTTTGTTTTTTTTAAATCATATTTCTGGTTGCCCTAATAATAATTGAACAATATATTATCCCGGTATCAGGTATATTCAATTTGCTATCTGGAAGCCATCCCTGGTCATAATGTGACATTTTATATGGCATGGAGACTTTCTGCTACTTGTGGGAAATATAAAGTTATTTGTTCTAAACATTTACTAATATAAATTATTTAAATCAATTAATTTTTCTTAAAACTGTTTTGCAGGTACATATAAAAATCAGTAGAATGAATCTTGATTTTCTTAAGATAAAGGAAAAAAGCAATCTCTTGTTTTAAATGTACATTTCAATCGGGCATTAGCTTTATTGTCAAAACTAAGTCATTCATTTTGATTTAAATATACTTTTCCTTCCCATTTTTTTGAAAAGAATTATTTATATTAATGAAATTTGAATTATCCAATTATTATCGATTATATTCAAAACTAAAAAAATAAGAGGCCTCTAAATAAATGTGTTTGTAAGTCTATTAACGAATAATACCCTTCACAGCTTTTAATTTTTTTTATTGATTTCTCTATTCTGAAAATGGATTAGCATTGTATCTTGAGCATTGCTAAACTGCAATATCTGCAAAAAGAGCATCTTACAAATAAGATGTTCTTGCGCTGCATTCGTTAAGTCAAGTATGGCCGCTAATCAAATGAATACAAATTTTGCTATCTCTTGAATATATGGAAAGATCAAAACAATCAAACGAATTTTTTTTAAAACAGCGCTTTTAGTGTCATTAGAAAATTCAGACAATGGGAAAATATAAATTTGTATAAAACAGACTTCATACAAATGAAATATAAATGTTTACCTTGAACATGCACGGCACAAACATTAGTATTATATGGAAGTTATTTTTGTAGAAATAGTTAAATCACAAAACATGCTCAAAGTTAGTTATACATGTTCCACCTCAATTTAATAATTGAGAACAATTAATTACAAAAGCATTTGAGTTTCAAACATACTCTATTGAAATTGATTAAATTCACTGGATTTATATTCGAAGAAAACCCGATTATTTTTCTATTATATAAATTGATTTATTACTCAAACACTTGTTAAAATATTGTGTAGTTTCTCTGATATGAATGCTCTCTGGTCGTGGAAGAGTTAATGTTGACAGTATTTTAGTGGACGCATGTGCTTTTTGATTTATGCCGAATGCACAGACGACTGGCCCTTAGCAATTCTTGTCAGATTACATGAGTATTTTCTGACAATTAGCGGCGTTGGTTTAATCAGATTTTCGTGTCTAACATATATCCAAAATAAAAATCGAAATAACTTAGAAAGATTTAATTAAGAGACACCAATCTTACATGCCTAAAGTCTGCACTGTGAGTAAGGCGCTAATTCGTCTATAATATACAGATATTTTTGAATACAGGTACATAACTGTATAGACTACATACTTTTATCCGTTTGTAATTTTATATGTTATATATCAAAATCCAATTTCTAAAAAATTGTTTTTTAATTTTTTCAAGGATTTTGATTTTGATGAGCCTGCACCCCCCCCCTATTTCTTAGACATTACAGCTTGCAACATCAACACACTTGTTATTACATATCGCAACAAGTGAAGATCTCACTTCGCAGCAGGGTTAGTGCTTCCAGAATGATAATAACGCTAGAAATAAGTGGGAAAATGATTTCCGCAAGCCAGCCTATTTGTTAGTTTTTCAGATATAATTTAATGATTAATCTAAAAGATAATTAAGGATTTTGCGCATTTTCACACAAAATCATCTGAAAACAAGCATTGACCATTTTGAAACATGCTTGACTTGATTTAACCTGGCCTATAGACGTTGATAAGCCCTGCTTAGCCTATGTAAAGCTTTTCTCTCAATATCAGCAATCTTTACGACTATCGTGCATTTTTATATATACAAAGTATATTTTAAGGCTTTCACAAATCAAATTTAAAATATAATACATTAGCTCCACAGTTTTAGATATTATGGTGTTCGTGATCTTAGTCTATTACATCGTGGATAAATGTTCCTTGTCTACATTTTACAAGCTGCACAACAAATTACAAATTTTAAAACAAACCAAATTTTTTAGTATGCACAGCTCTCTACTCTAACTTAAAATAGGAACTAACACGCTACTATATATATATATATATATATATATATATATATATTTATATATATATATATATATATATGTATATATATAGTTTTACTATGTCGCTATATACGCTTAATAAATTATAAATGTCGCTATGTACCAGCATGAATTTTTGCTGTTAAAAAATGTGATAATCACGTCAGCAGTGGTGGCAATGGATGTACAGACTACATTGAAAATGGCGGCCTAAGCCTAGCTCTATAATTACTCAGCAATGTAGCGAATAATTCAGCCGGAAGCTGGCAAACCCAGAGTATATTGCAAAAAAAAATATAGCGATGTATTGAATTACTTTAGGCTTGAAAATATGAGAAAATTATTTTGTTACTAGGATATGCTTACATTTCAGTCATTCACTCAGCACACTTTTGTAATAGCTTCGAATCTAAAAGCAATTTCCGTTGTTTTCAACTTAAATATCATTGGATTCCACATTTAGTACAGAAAGTGGTCAACATTGGAATTTTCTGAAAAATTCCAGTAATGTTTGTAAAATTTAAATAAGAGATCAGTGCCTAATTCGTAAATATGCATCTTACTTTATATAATTCGTTAATATCCGTAGACAATTTAACGTTTTTAATAAAAAGTTAGTTTAAAATTTTGAAAGGAGCAGGAAATATCAATAAAAAGGTAGGCTATTAACCAGACAAAATCAATATCATTGCATTTATTTTAATGAAATGAATTATTAGAATCCTGAACTAAATAATAGATTAAATCTAGACAAAAAGGATACAGAGACATGATTGTACAACTATTAAATTGTATATGAGCTCAGAACTCGTGGATATTTAAAAGTAAATTGTGTGAAGCTAACATTTTCAGTACATTACTAAGTAACTTACAAATCCCTAGGGCATACAATCTTTCAACCTAGGTCCTGAGAATTGTCCAAAATTCTGAAAAAATTTAACAAAACTTTAAAATTAAGAACACTAGTACACACAGGTCAAGACTTTGTTTGCAGCAAAGTAATTTCTTAAAATAAATCCCTCTTTGCTTGGAAAAATGTCAATCGTGATTATTTTTTCAAAAATTGCAGACCATTTGAATGGAAAAGAAAATTATATGTCATACTCGTAGAAGTACAAAAATACATATAGATCCGTATATACCTAACAAGCAAATTAATAAGAATATAAAGCGTAAAAAGCATATGCATGCAGTGTGAATTTGTCCTATTCACAAAAAGTTGGGTCTGTAAATTGCAAGATTTCTTTAGTTTCATACGAAAATGACACTGATCAAAAACACTTTTCTAATTATCTGAAAGACCTAATTTTTGCATGTACTATTTACAAAGAACAGAATGTATTGTGAAAATCAAAAAATAATTGTCTGCTTAGACTTGACTAGTTTTAAGTTATAGAAATGTTAATGAATTGCTTATTTACAAATTATTATATTACTTTTTGATGTAGTTTTTTTAAGCGAGGCAAGAACAATGCACAAGGGCACCTGCCTGTGTTATAACTGTTAGTAGTTGTTAGTTTTGACAAAAGTCTCAGTATAAACGTAAAATATTGAATTACGTTTAATCACTTAGGTTTTACTTTTCTTCCAAATATTGATAAATCCTAAATTCTCAGTAGAATGACACATATTCAACAAATATTTCTTTACTGCATGTCTCTGATGCCCAAAATAGAATCACAGTTTTTGTTTGATGATGCGAATTTAGAGAAGTCTACAATACAAACGCGATTGAAGACCAATGCAGATACTTTTCTGAAGGACCCAAAAGCCAATCTTTTATATATATATATATATATATATATATATAAATATAATATAGTGTGTATATATATACGCATGTTAAGGTGGTATATA
>CABFPE010000318.1:581346-593834 GCA_900660155.1 Hofstenia miamia
TGTATATATATATATATATATATATATATATATGTATACAATATATGGGAAATCAATTCCTATTGATTAAGTTTGATTTACCAATAATACATTCAAGGTTCTATTGATAAATAGCATTTGTTTCTTCTAATTAGACCTGATAATGTACCTAGTTAACAACTAAATCTGTCAAACAAAGATTTATCAGTCGAAAATATTAACACAGAGATAACGTCTCCCTTAATTATACATTACATTCGCATTGGTTGGACTGCTATAAAATAGTTTTTATTTCACAATATTTGTAAGATGTGTAAAACTGGGAATAATATGCATATACATTACATACCCATATATTTTGCACTGTATTTTGAGTTTGATTACAGTTTGTCTGAACTACAATATAACTACATTATGAAGCTAAATGATCATGTACACCCTAAGATATTGCAATTTTATAAATTTTTGCATAAGAATAATATATTTATTATTATACACTCGCCGCCTTCTAATGACAGTCCAAAATTTTGTAAATAGACTTTTTTTGCAGTAATTTCCTAACGAAAACTATTTTGTAGCAACTGCTTAATGAAAGAATAAGGTTGCGTTACCAAAATAAAATGTATTTATTTCTTCAAAAAAATACAAAAACTCAATGACAAAAATACCTAAGTCGAAATCATTTAATATCAAAAACTCAACATGGTATCAGAGGTGGAATCGAATAGAAAATTATAAAAATCCAATTCAATCCCGATCCGAAACTTCACATTTTCAAAATTTTTTGATTTTTGGATTTGAAAAGGATCCAAATTTAAATTAAGTATTTTAATAATAACTTAATAAGGACTTAAAATATATCATTGTTTTATTCAAATGGGAATACAATATTTCAAGTGTTTCAACACTGTCCTGATCTAGATGGCTTCTTCTGTTTGTAATTGCCAACCCACAAGAAGTAAATCCATTTCTGGTTGTGGACAAAATAATGTGTGCAACTCTGATTGTGAGTGTATATTGAAAACTGTTCCGCTAATACTCCATCAAATACATTTGTTTGCTTATTTGCAAGCTTTTTTAGAAACCGAATTCTTAATATAGCATCCAATTATATATTGCATTGTTTAAGAGTTGAGCTTCCTATTGCCTTCCTGGTCTTCATTATATCAAAATCAAAAATCAACTTCTTGCAAGTGAAGATGTGTCAAGCAACAAAACAAAAGTACTTCAAAATTGTTGCTAAAAATTACACAAGCAATAGCAATTAAAGAACAAGCGAAAGCACTATCATTATAGTTTGAAATATGGTCAATGGTAGTGAAATTTCACCAACAAAGCGGGTTCAAATTCATATCTTGTACGAGGAGGGGTACAATTATCACGCTATAGCTGTTAGAATAGGCGTGTAAGTATGTTCGGTATCCAGAAGTGTTACTCGCTATCAGCAACTGCACATTTTTTTCCTCTCGAAAGCGGTCTGGAAGACCAAAAGTGTTAACCCCTCATACTGGCCGTCTCATTCACCGTTACGTCGTCAAGTAACCATTCTCTTCATCTTCTGAAGTCAAAGCAAATCTAGATGCAGTAGTGCAGAATGTATCAACACGCACCATTAGGCGTCGATTGAATACTACCTTTGACCTTCCATCGCGCAAACCGGCAGCCAAACCCCGATTGTCTACAAAGAACATTCGAGACTGGTTGCGCTTCTGCAGGCAATACCAACACTACACCCCTGAGATGTGGCATCAAGTAATGTTTAGTGACGAGTCCAAGATTTGCCAGTTTACATCATACCGGCCACACGCTCGACGACCAATAAACCAAAGATTCAACACACGTTACACGCAACAAACTGTCCGCTCAGCGCCTTCTGTGATGATTTGGGGTGCTATATGCGAATGGGTGTGCTGGTCTGCATTTTGTTCCTCACAACGAGACAGTAAAGCCAAGGCCGACCTCAAAATAATTCAGGAGAAAGTTCCCATGTTTATGCAGCTTCGCGGAACATCTGTACTACAACAAGTTGGTGCTCTTTTCCACAGCGCCAAAGTTGTGAAACAGTGGATTGCATCACAAGAATTTCGGCTGCTTGAGAACTGGTCGGGAAATTCCCCAGACCTCAACGTTATAGAAAATTGCTGGCATCACATCAAAAATTGTCTGAGGAAACGCCAATGCACATCACTCGACAATCTGCAGGAGCAAATTAAAGTGGTATGGTGCACAGAGATTACTGATGATTATTGTAGAAAGCTCGTTGAGTCAATGTCAAATCGCATTGCTGCGTGTTTGGCCAATAATGGCAGACATACAAAATATTAGTGAGTTTTTCTGAATTACCTATTTACTTTCTACATGGTGTTATCATATTGTTTCTACATTATGTTATTATGTAAATATGTTCCTTGCATATAACTTATTTTGCATATTACAAACTTTAAAGTAAACTATTGCTAGACTTATATTGTTTCTACATTGCGTTTTTTAGTGTAAAGTACAAAAATTTCTAAATTTGGAAAGTGTTCCCAAAATTTTAGCCAGTACTGTATATATATATATATATATATATATATATTTGAATTTTGATTTCTTACCTTTCATTGAATTTGATCTATTAGATGGTTCTAAAATTTTAAATTATATACCGTAAAATTAGAATAATTAATGCATTATTATAGTATTGATTACAATAATCACGAACCTTCCAGACATGGCGTGACCTGCTCTAACTAGTGACCCATTTGACCCTTGACCTGCATGACCCGCGTACACCCCTGATTAATATTCAAAATAAACTAATAATGAGTCAAAAACGGTTAACACTTCATGTGACATCCTCTCACAGCCAACATTGCTTCAAAGTGTTTACACTACCTTGGAGAAAATTTTAGGAACCTGGATTACAGAACCACTCTGAATTCAAGCTACAAATGATTTCCCAATTTCTAGTCACCATTTTAAGACATCCTGCTTAATGAACCTCAAAAACTTTCAATTGGATTAGATCAGGATTATTCCCAAGCAATTAAAGAACATCGACATTTGTAAGCAAATATAGGTTTTGACATTGTGAGTGTGTGGCAAATTGCACTGCTATACAGGAAAATGCATTCATCGAAACATTTGTGGATCTTCGCAATATTTCTGCATATTCAATATTCCATTCATTGCATGCACCTTTATTATTAGTCATTTGCATAAGGTGGATGGAATGATGAATGTACAAACACTATGTCTGTAGTAGTATTTGGGGAGCTAAACATTTTAGTTTCAAAATTTCTTTTCAATAATTATATTTCTCAAGATATGTTTCCTTTGACTATTTACTATATACTGTATCTGTATATTGGTAAATATGCTACTTTATTCCAAAAGCAAAAAATATATAAAATTGCAATACTCTAATGTGTTCATGGTAATTTGTACCATGCTGTAGCATGTAGCTAGCGTAGGTCACAAAGATTTTGAATCTTGACATATTAAATTTTTTGCCTATTTATGCTAAAGGTGTTTGAATTATGTTTTTGCTTTTGCTATATTCTATAAATATATTAATCTTATAAGAAATTTTCGTGATATTTTGAATATTTACTAGAAACATTAATTCTAAGGTTAACATATCGTATTTATTTCAACACTTTAGTAAATGATTTGATCTTTTAGAGGGAGATTTTGCGTTTGTATATCTATCTATCCTTAATTGTCATTTTTATCGTTCTATTCTATCTTTTCTCATTTTTCAAGGTGCTATTTGGTTGTTCATGTTTCTTGAGCAAATTACTTTAATAACAATAAATTGCAAGTTTGTAAAATTGTCAGGATTCCGGAAAGTTGCTATCTCTTCCGGTCCAGTCCCTCCCATCATCTTGTCAAAATTAATGGAATTGCAACATTTAACTAAACATCTAAACAATAAACTGTGACGTGAAGATAAAAAATCTACTGATATGCATTATACAGAATTCTATTTTTTACTTTAAAGCATTTTTGATTAATAACACCTGCTGATTATAGATTTTTAATATCCGTCTATCCTTTTAACAATGACCTTAACATATATACTCTTTTTGAAGAAAACAACCAAAAATATTCTAACATAATTTTATGCTTTAATGATTGCCGCTCTATCTCAGTTAATTTGATTGGACGCACATTTGTTTATGATTTTGTCAACAAATATAATTTAGTTATTTCTGTTTTGTTATTCCATAGCTATTATCGTTTAATATTTAAGATGAAATTAATTTTATTTATTTAAATTTACTCCTAAATCGAATGAAAGAGTCCGGCTTTCTGTGCTGATCAGAGACATTTCTGACATCTATGGCAACTCAATAGTTCAACTCCAAGCGCCAAAGCTAGCGAACGTTTTCCAACACAAATAAACAAATCGACGTGTTATTCTGGATACATGATCATATCAATATTGTTAACTAAACATAGCTTACATAAAATAAAACTTGTGAACGTCTTGTGAGGGACAAGTATACAACTGTTTACAAATAATTCAAAATTTATCATGTTACCAAATACAATTTAGTTGAAAGATTTGACCAGATCTGAGTAGCATTTAAAATAACAAAAATTTAGTCCTGCAATTATTTTTAAAAATTATTTTTAATAAATAATTGTTTTTAAAAAATTATCTAGTTGCAACTTCGAAAACGGCACATACTTTGGTAAAACAAACATGTTGAAATCTCACATATCATTATTACCTAACTACTGTATAATTTTTTGATGTGAATATCTAAGAAACAGTTAAAACTACCCAATCCTAATAGGCAAACTCTATAAATACGAACGTAAAATATTTAATATTTTTTAAATATGTAAACATCTTCAAACAGGCATACAGTTATTTATTACATAGAATGTATTGGATGGCTTTGCACAAAATTTGATAATCACTAAATCCTTTTTCCACATACAACTTACTTGTTCCTACAAGCCCTGACAAATTCCTCACTTTTAATAAAATTTGTAAATGGCTTTCGAATAAGCTAAGTTGACTATAGTATCTAACTTCAACATTTTTCTTTGTGTTTTATCAATAGGTCTCCGCAATTATTGCAGAAATTTAGAGTTTTCATTGTTTTTTTGTAATGATTGCCTCCAAAGTTTTCACTTTTAGCATATGCTAACCGTTGCAGAAAGCAGGAATGAAATCTGATTTAGGTAATTTACGTTAATCCAAATTATCAATTCTGATAACGTCCCATTAAACAAACAACTTCCTGCTGATCAAATCTAGTTGATTAGTATATCTAACTGTCCTGCATTTGTTAATTGTAAACAACTGTATATCTAATATCCCAAGTTGATTTATGTAGAAACTACTGTGCATTGTCAAAAATACATTCCACATCAGGTTATGCTGGGGGAAAGCTTGTCAAATGTTTAGTGCCAGGCGGCACTGGCTTTTAACTAACTTTGCTTCTTCATGCGTAAAAGAATGGTGTACGATAGTATGCAAAACCATACAGCTTTTTAATAAAATGGAAATCATCAGTTTATGCAAAGCGAAGGACACAAAAGTAAATTCCTAATAAAATATTTGTATTAAATAGTAAGATGAAATTGACGGAGCCACTTAGAAGATTTATAAATTTTTCAACATCGACTAAGCCTCTACGTTGAAATTTTTTTTAAATTTAATCATAGTTTCATTTGCTATTGACTTCAGAAAAATGTTGTACATAGATTTTGAATTTTTCAATTTAGATATGAACATTTCATACTTGTTTATGATGAACCAAAATTGGAAATTTATAAATAATTTTTTTCAAAAAATTTTATGCAATGAGCTTTACAAGATAGTATTCAGCCATTTTCATCTTGTGTGAGTATGATACTAACCACGCCCATCCTCCTCGAAGTTCAATATTTATCCCACCATACATTCACGATATTTTGTTGCAAGAGATGTACATAAATATATAGTGATTTAATTGTAAATAATTTTGATCCGATGATTTTCCAATGGGTAATAGTAGACCATCTTTGGAAATGTTCCACGTATATACTGTACCAACAAAGCGTAATTGAATTTATTACATTTTATTCATTTATATTATTTATTGTTTGGTTTTTTGACTGCTTTATTTCGTCACTTTACTGCCGAAATTGCAAAAATTATCTTATGAATGATTTTCATTACTATATTTTTTAGTTAGAAGCAGTAAGCCCTCACAAAAATCCTTGCGATAATTGTACGATAATACCTTTCTTTGAAGTCGAATATCGGTGAGGAATATACCATCTGACTCTTCTTCACAGTGCCTGCCCTGTTTCTGCTAGACTTAATCATAAAATCAATTAAATATGTAAATCAAAATAGAATATTCATTATGAAGAGGTAAATTTGATGGAATTGTAATGATGATACCAAATTTTGTAATTGGAAAAATGACCAAATTTACACTAGGTGCACAAAACTGTGTGCAGCATTTTAGAAAATCAAAAAAATTTTGTTCAGGTTCTTAAACTGTTAAATTCCACTAAGCATTGTATTTGTGATGATAATGTAAACGGTAACTTTTCGGATGAGCAGTAATTTTTATTTCCATTTGAAATCAATTCTAACAATACTAAGCTTGAGAAAGACGTTTTTGACTTTTCGCGTAAATAGAATTACGTCAACTAAAGGGATTTAAATTCATAAACACAAAATTAGCACATTTATTACCATATCACTATGTTTACATTGAGCGTATAAGCAACCGTTAAATATGTGAACCGTTGAACTTTATATTTGGAAAATTGGAAAAATTCTTTAATTGAATGTACATAAAATTATATGGTTGTACAAAAAGCTTGGAACTATAGTCTACAGATACAATATAACATTCATGTCCTAATAATACGTGTCTAAATGGCAGAAATGAAATAATAAACACATAAATAATGTAGGCCATGCTCGGACAGCATTCTTATTTTGATTGTAACTATTAGTATCAAACTCTCATATATGATTGATGTGCCTAAAAATTTATATATATATATATATATATAGGATATAATTTGTAATTCGTGTTTGGTATAATTTGGTTGAATTAAGATCACAGTTGGAAATGTGTATAGCATTTTATTCTAAAGATTGAACGCCTTGGTGCAAGCCATTGAATTGTGTAGTGCTCACAATAGCAAGAGTTGGCATACTAAATTGTATTATCAACTACTGGAGGGTAACGAATTTCATTTGTTATAAAAATTTAATTTCATCTGGTATAATTGTAAATCATTATAATTAGTATTTGTTTCTTAGATGGTAATCTATCGAGTAATGTCATTAATGGCTATAAGAAACTGATAAATAGTACATTTTGAAATTTGTAATCAAAATTTAATGCAATGCATATATTATATACAATAATATATAAATTTTTCTTTAAAATTACGGAATTTTGAGATTTTTAAAACTTTATATTTTGTAGTTTGTTGGCTATGGTTGGCGAATGAATAGCTATTATTGGCTACTGATCCCATTAATGGACCATTGGTTATCCGACAATGCTTTGGGTATGATACCAATTGCATTTTCGATTTTTGTGCTCTTAGAAATATTACCCTTTAAAACTTTTTCTATAGATTAAAATTGTCCACATGTGTAGAATATTGAATTCTCTCTACTAATGACATTATCCTACGGTTTGAGAGTTGAATCTACTTTTTTACTTTGGATGGAGTCAGAGGACTTGCATAACCTAGTCCATTATCATCAATAAAGCAAATTTCAAGTTCTCCAGAAAACACATAATGGTTTGTTGTAAAAACTAATATACTGGCTTAAAAATCATTTAAAATATTATAGCATTTACCCTATATTGAGAAACGAATTGAAATTAATAGAAAAATATTTTTAAACCTGTTCACCAAGGGTTACTTTAAGGCAACAAGCCACTTTATCCATATTTTCAACAGTTTAATCCAAGCCTGTAAAAAAAATTGGAAGAGAAAGGGTAGAATATTCCCTATTATGTGGTGCTTTCAGATTTTAAGTATAATTATGTGTTCTTAAAGTTTAAGCATTTAAGTTGTTTTTGAAGAAATCAACACCAAGAAATTCCCAGTGGAATCTTTTAAAAGAGCGCCATCACTTTTTAAGTGAAACTGCACTGATTCCATTATATTTGAAAAATCCCTTCGTCTTTTTTTGGGAGAGGAGCTTGATTTCAAAATTCAATTATTTTATTTGTCAAAAATATTAAGAAAATTAATTGGTTTCAATTGATATATTTAAAAACACTAGGAAGTATGAATTAATTAATAATAATAATTAATAACAACCTATCTAATTTATTCTAACCTTGAAATTAAATTCTGCTTAGCGCTTTTGAATAAAAATAATTGTGTATATAATTAATTCAGAGTTAATCGGAACTTCTAAAAAATAATATTTGTTACTTATATAATTTTCAAAAACCATTTTTTAAGAATATACTAGATTGTTGTATTATTTTTACCAAAAATATTTGGTTTATTTAAATAACACAGAATATCGAAAATCGGCTATATATATATATATATATATATATATATATATATATATTGAATATAAATGATATATGTTTGCAGTAATTGGAAAAAGAGAAATCTATTTGATAGAATTTAAGTTATTAGTACTTAAATGGTTATTTTCTCTTATCGTTTGAATAATTATAGTAAAAAATGCGATAATAAAGATTAGGAAAGTGTCATAGACCTCACAGAATTTTGAAAATAATTCACATAATCTTCTATTCAGGCATAACAGCTAATTTAATACACATTAAATATAAAAGGTAAACTTTTATTCCAAAAGTTTTCATAAAATAACATTTTCTGAAAAATTAAAAAAATTTCATGTGGAAATGTTAACAATTCTTCCACAAAACAATTTCTCCTAATGTAATGAAAACAACGTTTACAGTCCGTTTTGAGAAAATTAACTTAATTTTAAATTATGAGATTAAATAAAAAATTTCACTAGCTTAGCTTAGTTGCTAATGCTATTTGTAAAAGAAATTTAAACGAGAACTAAATGTGTGAAAATTGTAATGTTTATTCGTAGTAAAAATTTTTTGATTTCTAGGCTCTAAAACACTTTAATTTCGAATTTATTATAATCTAAAATACATGAATGTCTTAAATTCTTTAAGATTTAATCATTAATAACTACTGGCAAAATTTATATTATAAAGCTTAGAAAACAAGGTGGTATCACCAAAGGGAAAGGGGGCATTTGGGTGACGCCTCCCCCCATTTTTAAACATATAGTGCATATTTTTCAAGGTTACAGTGGGAAATGAATTGGACCGAAATTTTTTATGGGAATTTTCATGCGCAATATAAAATTTAAAATATTATGTGAGATGTGCTGTAAAATTGAAAAGAAATGAGGATGTTATCACGTAAAAAATGGCACATTATTGCTTTAGCGTATAATCCTCTATGAGCGCTTAATTCTAAGTCTCCCCTACTTTGAAAGGCTAGTGACGTCTTTGCCTAAGTTTTTGGACCAAAAAATATTAATCGAAAGCAATTGAATAGCTTTGAAATTCCAAGCACCAAATTTGGCAGATAGATTTTACTTCGTACTTGATGAAAAGGCTCCAAAAATTTGAAACTAAAATTCTTCTACTTAAAAATTTTTAAATGAAAATATAAACTAAAATTTTGCAAATCAGTCTAACTGATATATACTTGGCATTTATAAACTCATTGTTATAACTGGCAGTCTGGAAATAATATTTTTCCAATGCAAATGAAAACCGTATTGCTAAATTAAACAAAAATTTATTTGTATATTATATTTTCATAGCATGATGACAAATTTCCTATTTTTGAAATGTTCGTAAATCTCAGGACATTATTTATAAAATTATTTAGCCCTTATATTCACTAATATGACTGAAAGATGCACACATGTGGTTGTTAAAAGCAATGCAAAACACTTCACAGCTCACAATATTATAAGTTATAGTTCAAATTGATGTCACACTGAGATATAACTTACCCATTATTAGATGATCCAACTAACTAATTACTAGTGTGTTGTATTCCAATGATAAATACATCATTACAGAAGTTATGATAATCTCGAAATTGAATAGCCTAATAAAATATAAATATGTTTTTCATAAAGACATTTAGTTGAAAAATTAACTAAGAACAAAGTGTTTTCATCATCAACATTGCTAGTTGTGGAAGAAGTTGTAATGATATTGTCTGTTGTTTGGGGTCTAGCTGTTGTAGTAAGAAGTGGACAGGTG
Organism: Hofstenia miamia; assembly: GCA_900660155.1. Lineage (NCBI taxonomy): Eukaryota > Metazoa > Xenacoelomorpha > Acoela > Hofsteniidae > Hofstenia > Hofstenia miamia. Next base: position 591,582 of record CABFPE010000318.1, read on the forward strand.
ACAGGCATGTTATTGATGTTTGAATTGCAATTGTTGTCTGACTGACAACATTTCTTGGGATAACGTGAAGGTGAGTTTAAATAACAAAATTGGTTACAGAGAGTGTGAATTCCCGATTTCATCCATTTCCCTTCACTATTCTGTTCTGAGACACATGCGTAATACAGAGAAGTAGCGTTTTTAACATCTTCGTCACATCGAATGAAATTCCTGGTGCAGTTAAACATATTCTGGACATTTGACCAGTCATTACAGTGATTCTCATTATCACAACAGTAGACATTTCTAACCTCTGGATCAACACTTTCAACATAGTGACAGCCAGCACACTTGTCCACAAGACCAACACTGGCAATCTTGTATTTTACCCAAGCTCCATAATCCAGTAGAAGACAAAAATCAAGTCCAGGAACACTCAAATGCTTACAGTTGTTAAGGTTATCTTTTTCGCAGTGATCTGATATTTTACAATCGATTGATATTGCAGGTGTGAAGAGAAACATAAATGACCCAAAAAAGATCAAATCGCGCATAATTAGCGTCAACACCTTCACCGATAATTGATTAGTTGGAAGGCTTCAATCAGGTAGAAAACCTCCACACTTAATATTTATCCACTTAGATTAAAACTATTTCCTCTGCTCCGGTATGCTGTCTGCTATTTCTGCGTATAAATCTGACCATAATTTACATTTAGCAATCATATACACATTTTGCTGTGATCTGATTGGTTGCAGCCAATCAAAATTCGAAAATTAATGGCTCAATGTTTTGTATGAGACGAGCATATTTACAAAACACACGAAGGGAACAATTTCGTCAGTTTACTCTAAATAAACGTCAATTTTATGACGATTATTTTCCTTAAATAATGTGTGGATAAAATAGAACAATCTATGACTTCATAAAAATATCAATATAGGGATTTAATTAATGAACTTCAATAAAGAGATTCCAAGATTTGCTTTTAGATTAGCTATGCATTAGAGGCCAATGAAAAGTATGCATTCAAATCAGTTAATCTAATTTAAATGTAATTTTTGCTTTTTCAAATTCGTTCTGGATTCCCTGCAAATCAACTTTAGAAGTGCTTAATGTCTTTCTAAATCTTAACCTTGAACAATCTAGCGTCCTTTTAAAAGCATTTTTGAAAATTCCTCATGATCCAAGAAAAATATTTTTTACGTTTAAAAAAACATTGACGTTATTTTCAACCGTGACCTCAAGCTTTGCGCACGGCATGCCTCGATACATGCAGTCAAAGCTCTTTGTTGCTTTTATGAGCTCAAACGTTATGTATGGAGAAAATGTTAAACTTCTTCAAACATTCGACATTTTAAAAAAAAACTGTTAAACTTTTCCACCATTTCAGCCACAGCAATACGCTTTAGAAGAAATTTTTAACATTCCTTTAAAGCATGTTCCCCAATAGACCACCATGTCTCACGATTTTCCATTTTGGTAATAGGCTCGGAGAAAAGTCTTTTTAAATGTGGAAAAACGGTTTATCCTTCTAAATGGACACCAGCCGGTTTAAGTTAAGGCTAATGCATCACAGTTGTGTATTTTTAAAAATTGCTTACATAATGTTCATTGTATCTAAGTGTAACTCAACTTTCAGATTTCAACTGAGAAGTGTCCCTGTTTACAATCAATTAGTGGTTTTGTTTCATAAAAGCAGAGAGAATGTTTAATACCATGTAGAATACTGTTAGGTTTTTAATTTTTTTGTGTTATAACGCCCGAATAAAACTGCACATAAGAGTATTTTTTGCATCACTGACTTGACGTAGTGAAAGGAACTTGATTGAACATTTGCTTTGAAAGTAAGATTCAAAATTATTCTACTTTTGAAAATGTTAAAAAATCAGTATATTTACGAATCCGCGTTAGTGATGTGTAGGTTTTAGGTTTGATGATGTTTTTGTTATTTGTACCCTCAGTTAAAACTCCACCCATACCCTCCCGTACCTCTTTAAGTAGTAACGGGGACTCATTAAAATTTCTGAATTCTTAGCCGGTTTTACTTGTTAAAATTACTTTACCCTTACACATTATTTTGCTGATCTTAAATTTGATGATGGATAAAATATTCAATATCAATATTCATTCATGTGAGCATGGTTATATAAGCTCATTTTGCATGAGTTTCACCGAGTTGAATCTGTAAGAATATTTTTATAAGTAATAAGTAGAAGACAATAATAAACGTAGGAAGTAATGAAGCTATGCTAAAACATTTAAAATAATTAT